>JANJGN010002306.1:0-77439 GCA_026770705.1 Isurus oxyrinchus
AAATACACACACCACATATAAGATACACACATATATATGATACTCACACACACACATAATATACACACACACATATAAGATACACACATACACATATATTATTAGATACACACACATATATTAGATACACAGACATATATAAGATACACACACACATATAAGATATACACACACACATATAAGATACACACACACATATATATGATACACACACATATATGTGATACACACGCACATATATGATATACACACATATATATATGATACACACATATATATGATATACACACACATATATAAGATACACACATATATATAAGATACACACACATATATATGATACACACACACACATATAAGATATACACACACATATATGATACACACACATATAAGATACACACACACATATATATGATACACACACACATATAAGATACACACACACACATATAAGATATACACACACACATATAAGATACACACACACATATATATGATACACACACATATATGTGATACACACGCACATATATGATATACACACACATATATATGATACACACATATATATGATATACACACATATATATAAGATACACACACACATATATATATAAGATACACACACATATATATGATACACACCACACTATATATATATATGATACACACACATATGTATAAGATATACACACACATATATGATACACACACATATAAGATACACACATACACATATATATGATACACACACATATATAAGATATACACACACATATAAGATACACACACATATAAGATACACACACACATATATATGATATACACACATATATGATATACACACACATATAAGATACACACACATATAAGATACACACACACATATATATGATACACACACACATATATAAGATACACACACACATATATGATACACACACACGTATAAGATACACACACACATATATATGATACACACACATATATAAGATACACACATATAAATGATACACACACACATATATGATATACACACACACATATAAGATACACACACACATATAAGATACACACACACATATACATGATACACACACACATATATAAGATACACATACACAAACATATATAAGATACACACACACATATAAGATACACACACACACACACACACACACACACACACACACACACATATATGATACACACGTATAAGATACACAAACCATGGATTTTAAGGGTGAGATAAAACAGTTCAATGGCACCAATCTGGAGCTCAGGGTTTAGATGGGTTGACTTTGATTGCTCTCTTCTGAATTCCTTGCAGGTTGTTGTAGCTGACACGAGGTGCTCTTCCAGCACCTGCAGCCTGTAGTTCTCAGTTGAAACTTACTCTTAATGCCTCCTCTGGTGATTTTTCCCCCCTTTTCCTCCAGACTGGGGTTTCTCAAGGAAAGCAGGATACAGCGGCACGAGGAACAGCCAGCTCGCTACTATGGCTGGATTACTGGAGTCTTACGAAACACAGGAGAGGGCGGGTTTCAGGTCTTTCATCTTTTCAAGCCAGGAGCTGATCGACTGCACTACCCTCACACAGAACCTGGCCACTTGGTCAGGAGACAATCAAAATGCCATTGCGAGGCAGGTTCCCTCTTAAGCCAGGTCTCCTTTCCAAGCACCATTCTGTCCATCCTGGCATGCACTGTTCCCGGAGATGGCAACATTGTAAGGTTTTCTTCTTCCTGCTGCAGTGAACACGTCTTTTAAGACTGCAGCCATGGTCGTTTTTTTTTTAAAGTCACAGTCCAATCTTAAAGCCACAGTCCAAGAAATAAAGCTTACGTCCTTTACAACTGCGTGAAGTTAGGTGACACTTTCGTCCCTTGAGGGGAGGATTTTCATTGAGGGGAGGATTTTCAACAGGGAGCTCAGGTCAAACATCGGGTGGACATTCAGTGGAGGCACTCGATTCATCAGGACCTGAAGACCTGCAAGGGGGGGGGACAGCACCCGCAGTGCGGACAAACCGAACGTGTGCCCCGCCTGCGGACGTGGATTCAGACGCCCGTCCGACCTCGAGAGGCACCGGTGCGGGCGAGGCTGGGGAGAGGCCGCGCAAGGCCCGGGGACTGCGGGAAGGGGGTTCACTCACGCCTCCGGGCTGGAGACCCCATGGGCGCAGCCAGCCCCACGTGTATAGACCCTTGGTGAGGCCACAGCTGGAGTACTGGGTGCAGTTCTGGTCGCCACATTATAGGAAGGATGTGATGGCACTGGAGGGGGTGCAGAGGAGATTCACCAGGATGTTGCCTGGGGGATGAAACATTTACGTGATTAAGAGAGGTTTGGATAGACTTGGGTTGTTTTCGTTGGAGCAGAGAAGACTGAGGGGCGACCTGATCGAGGTGTACAAGATTATGAGGGGCACGGACAGGGTGGATAGGGAGCAGCTGTTTCCCCTTAGTTGAAGGGACAGTCACGAAGGGGCATAAGTTCAAGGTGAGGGGCAGGAGGTTTAGGGGGGGGGGATGTGAGGAGAAACTTTTTTAACCCAGAGGGTGGTGAGGGTGTGGAATGCGCTGCCTGGGAGGGTGGTGGAGGTGGGTTAGCCTCACATCCTTTAAAAAGCCCCTGGATGAGCGCTCCGCACCTCCTAACATTCAAGGCTGTGGGGGCCAAGTGCTGGTCAATGGGATCAGGTGTTTCTCACGTGTCCGGTGCACAGACTCGATGGGCCGAAGGGCCTCTTTGGCACTGTGTGGCCTTGATCTTCGACAGCACTCCATGTCTCGGCGGAGTATGTGGGAAAAGGTTCCGAGGTGTCAATTCCACAAAGAGTCTTACGCAAAGGATAAAGCCTTCCGGTTTTTGTGAGCCGGTGATTTTTTGTGGGGGTTTTTTTTTCAATTAAGGAAGCTCTTCTGTTTCACTTAGTCAATTTTGCAGACACCTTTTAAAAAAAAAGTGCATCGGGAACATAAAATCTTTGACGATGGTTCCTGCTCTAGCTACGCCCCGCCTCCAACCACTCACCCCCACCCCCAAATCAAGAAACGAGCAGAAATTCATCTAAAGGAGCATCAGGATATTTTATTGCTCAGCACCATTACAGGTTATTACAGGCCGCATGCAGGAGTTAAACAGGGACTTCTGTTAGCAAAACCAAACGTCAGGGGATTCTCCAGTGAGAATCCATCGGGGCGCTACTAGCAGAGCTGTCCAGGAAGACCTTGGGGGATCATAAGGAATTAGGAGACAGAAAGGGGGGGGAGGGGGGGGGGGTGATGAGAATAAACAGATAAGGGTGATGACAGACAGTGCCAGGGACTGAAGACATCTGCTTACCATGTACTGAGAAGATTAGAATTTGAATAACGCAATGTGTACGTGACCAGCCGTGTATGAAACAGACGGCTCTCCTGTAATCGGTAGAGTTCTGTTTTAGCCAGTCTGAGGCAGACTCTCCCCGCGCTCGCTTGAATAAAACAATCGCTAACCTGTGCCTGGGTCTCCTGCAGTCGATTCCTAGAAGGCGCCACGACCAAATAATTGGCAGTCAGAGTGAAAGTGATGCGAGGAAACATTTCTTTTCCACCCAGAGGGTGGTTGGACTCTGGAACCAACTTCCTGAGAGGGTGGTGGAGGCAGGTTCGACTGAGACATCCAAAAGGGAATTGGATTAGAGTCGTAGAGTTTTACAGCATGGTAGAAGGCCTTCAGCCCATCGTGTGTGCGCCAGTCATCAAGCCCTGTCTACTCTAATCCCATTTTCCAGCCCGTAGCCTTGTATGTTATGGTGTTTCAGATGTCCATCTAAATACTTATTAAATATTGTGAATGTTCCCTGCTCTACCACCCTTTCAGGCAGTGAGTTCCAGATAACCCCCCCCCCCCCCGCACCCTCTGGGTGAAAAATCCCCTCTAAACCTCCTGCCCCTTACCTTAAATCTATGCCCTCCGGTATTGACCCCTCCACTAAGGGGAAAAGTTTATTCCTATCTATGCCCCCTCATAATTTTGTATACCTCTATCAGGTTCCCCCCTCAGACTCTCTGCTCTAAGAAAAACAAAGGCAACCTACCTAATCTCTCCTCATAGACGAAACACTCCAGCCCTGGCAATATCCTGGTGAATCTGTTCTGCACCCCCTCCAGTGCAGTCACATCCTTCCTATAGTGTGGCAACCAGAACTGCGCACAGTACTCCAGCTGTGGCCTGACTAACGTTTTATAAACTCCCTGCTCTTATATTCGATGCCTCGGCTAAAAAAGGCAAAGTATCCCATGTGCCTTCTTAAACCACCTTATCCACCTGCCCTGGCTGCCTTCGAGGATCTATGGACATGCCCGCCAAGGTACCCTCTGATCCTCTGTACTTCCTGGGGTGCTCCCATTCACTGTGTACTCCATTGCTAACTGAAAAGAAAGAACATGCGGGGTTACAGGGGGGGAATAAGGTAGGGAAGAGGTGCGAGGTGGAATGCTCTTTCGGAGAGCCGGTGCAGACTCGAAGGGCTGAATGGCCTCCTTCTGAACTGCACAGATTCTGTGATTGCGTGAAGCGTAAGGGAGGCGATGGTATAGTGGTATTGCCATTGGGGTGGTAATCCCAAGACCCAGGGTAACGCTCCGGGGGAACCCGGGTTCGAATCCTGCTATGGCAGATGGTGGAATTTCGAATTTAATAAAAATCTGGAATTAAAAGCCTGATGGTGATTATTGTTTAAAAAAAAAAACCCATCTGGTTCTCTAACACCCTTCAGAGAAGGAAATCTGCTAGCCGACATGTAGCTCCAGAGATGGGCAATAAATGCTAGCCTGGCTAGTGTCCCAGGGGTACCCACAACCCATGAATGAATTAAAAAAAACCTATCTCAACAAATACAAGTGTAACAGTCTATAGCTAGCAATAGCGCTTGCACACCAGGCAGTCTGAATGGAGTTTCAAGACAGAATACCAGCACCGATTCAAATTCTTCCAGTACTACAGTGAATTCTACTCTAGGCGGCGTTCATCTTCTGTTTTGGTGAGTTTAGCTTTACCAAGGGAGCTGCACTATCCCCAACTGGAATCAGTCTTCAGTTGACCCATCCTCATCTCCGCAACAAGACACAGCACGATTGCTGATGTTCCTCCACACCCCACCACCGCACACCCACCACCAGCCCCCCCCTCCGAATACCTGCAGAAAGTCGCAGCCTCAGGACACCTCTGTCTGCAGTCGGCCTCCACAACCGGAGAGGATCTTTTTTCAGGGTTTTTTTTAAGCGAGATTGGTTGAGAGTGAAATGTTGGCCAGAACACGCCGGTGGATGGGGGATGGGGGGGGGGAGGGGAGGGGGTGGGGCGGGGCGAGGAGCTCCTCTGCTCACTTTCCAAATAATGGCGGGGGTTGGACGGGTCTTTACATCCACCTGAGAGGGCAGACGGGGGAGGGGGCTGCCCCCTCGGTTTGCACCCGAACGTATGAGTTAGGGGCAGGAGTGGGCCGCTCGGCTCCTCGTGCCTTCTCCGCCGTTCAACAGGATCGTGGCTGATCTGATGGTAACCTCAACCCCACATTCCCCACCACCCACCCCACCCCCCCCCCAGCCAATAACCTTTCACCCCCTTTTTAATTGAGAATCCGTCCGGCTCTGCCTTTTAAATATTGAAAGACTCCGCTTCCACCGCCTTTTGAGAAAGAGAGTTCCAAAGACTCACGGGCCTGTGAGTGTAAAGATTTCTCCCGATCTCTGTCTTAAAACAGTGACCCCCCACCCGCTTAGTTCCGGAATCCTCATCTAGCATCCTTATGTGGCTCGGGAGCGCCATGCCTGAGAGTGGAACACACGGAACATTTCAGGGCCTGAAGGAAAGAAGCAAGAGGCTCTGCCAAAAGCCAAACAGCCGGGTTGAACGAGTCTCATTGCAAAGTGTCCGAGGACCATGTGTGAGAATCTGTCCAGCGTCTGCAAAGTAAACAGTGGCCGTCTGGTCGTGCAGAAACTGAGCGTTGCTGAAAACAGGGACGTGTCAAAGCTTCTCATCTTGCCCTCGCCGAGACACTTCGCAGGGATCCCAATAACAAGGGGAAAACAACAATTCACACTGCTTGCGAAGACAGTGCTCTGGTTGGTTGGCAAGTGGAATTTGATTGGCGGGGCGGGGGGGGGGGGGGGAAGGGGGTTGCCACAGAGATTGTACCAATGACGGTGACTGAGGGAGTTCGCTGCCAAAGCATTGTTTGAAAATTTAAACCAGGCAGCCTGGAACCGGATGGTCAAGGGTGAGGAATGAACCAGCGAACGGCTGGCACCTGTTTTGTCCCGGGTGAAACGGGCGCAATGTGTGCACGCATTCTTTCTGTCTGTCCAGAACAGGGTCCGGTGCGTGGGGCTTAAAGTGCAGCTTCCAGCACTCTCTTCTCATGCGGTGCGAATTGTTGTCAAAGTGCCCCGCAAAACGCGGGCCAGCGCGCTTGCGCGGCAAAGCTCCGCCCACCATCGAGAGGGCCGGGAGGAGCCCGCGCAGGGATTGGCCCCGCCTCCACCTTCGGCCCAGCGCGAAGCGGCTGCGCATGCGCGGGCTACGAGCCACCGTTCCATTGGTGGGGGGGTGTGTGTGTGGGTGCACACGTTTGCCCCTCCCCCACCTTGGCTCGCGGGGTGGGGGAGGGGGGGGGGGTGGGGGTAGTTCTCGGTCCTCCAGAGCCAGACCATCTTCCTATTGGTCGGAGAGCGCACGCGTCGGGTCGGTCGTGCGCGGGGCGGCTGCGCCGACGTCACAAAGTCCCCCAGCACACGACCCGGCGACTCTGGGGGGAGTGGGGGGGGGAGAGGGTGGAACGGCTGCTTGGCCCCGCCCACTCACCCCAGCCGCCACTGATTGGATGGCCAGCCGAAACCACACCTCCCCGCCGGCCCCCAGCTCCCACACGCTCCTCCGATTGGAGGGAGAGCACGTCGGTCAGCGGCCAGGCCCCGCCCCCTCCTACCCGCCAACGGTCGCGGAGGGGGTCACGTGTCCCGGCCCAACGCCGCCTCGACTCCATTCGGTGCTTCGGCCGCGGTTGAACGCTCAGGCTTTCGTCGTTTATTAGATTTTCTCTCCCTCTCACTCCCCCTGCGATCCCAAGTCACTCTCGGGCGTTCGGCGATTAAAGACTCAATTTCCCGACGGGCCCCTCGGCGGCGGCGGCGGCCTTTCTGCTCCTCCCCCCCCCCCCCCACGCCTCAGGAATCCAGCGCGCAGGCGCAGTGCCGTCATCGCCGCCGCCGCCGAGCCGACTGAGCATGCGCACCGCGCCCGGCGGGCTGATTTGCATATTTAAAGGGACACCGTCACCTGTGATTTAAAGGGGCAGAGACACCCTGAGAGAGAGAGAGAGACAGAGGAGGGAAGGCCGAGCAGGTTCCGGAGCGACGTCCAAGGTGAAGCCGGGCGACCGAATTTCCCCCCCCCCGTGCAGATTTTTGACGGTTATCATCGACGGCGAACGGAGAAAGAGAGAGAGGGAGAGAAGGTTCCAGAAACAACGCCTCCGCCCGTCCGACCCGCACCGTTCGCCGGGGCCCGAAGACTGTCGGCCACGTGGAAGGAGGGGGGGGGTGGGGGAGCGGCGCCCCCGGCACGGACGCGGGTTCAGAGGACCCGCCGACTTCCAGAGGCACCGGTGCCGGCGGGGCCGGGAGCTGGGGGGGGGGGCCGTGGGAGGGGGTTCAGCCACCCCTCCGAGCTGGAGGCCCACCGGCGCGCCCACGCCGGGGAGCAGCCCCTCGCCTGCCCCGAGTGCGGGAGGGGCTTCGCCCGCGCCTCCGACCTGGCGAGGCACCGGCGGGCCCACGCCGGCGAGCGGCCCTTCCCCTGCTCGGCCTGCGGCAAGGGGTTCGCCCAGTCCTCCGACCTGCTGGCCCACCGGCGGGTCCACACCGGCGAGCGGCCCTTCGCCTGCCCCCAGTGCGGGAGGGGCTTCACCCGCCCGTCCGACCTGCTGACCCACCGGCGGGTCCACACCGGCGAGCGGCCCTTCACCTGCCCCGCCTGCGGGCAGGGGTTCACCCGGTCCTCCCACCTGCTGAGGCACCGGCGCGTCCACACCGGGGAGAGGCCCTTCACCTGCTCCGAGTGCGGGCAGGGATTTAACCAGTCGTCCCACCTCCTGACGCACCGGCGGGTCCACGCGGGGGAGAGGCTGTTCCCCTGCCCCGAGTGCGGGAAGGGCTTCACCCGGTCCTCCGACCTCCTGGCGCACCAGCGGGCCCACACCGGCGAGCGGCCCTTCACCTGCCCCGAGTGCGGCAAGGGCTTCGCCCAGTCCTCCCACCTCCTGACCCACCGGCGCGTCCACAGCGGGAAGAGGCCGTTCCCCTGCTCCGAGTGCGGCAAGCGATTCCCCCGATCCTCCGACCTGCTGACCCACCAGCGCGTCCACACCGGGGAGAGGCCCTTCCCCTGCTCGGCCTGCGGGAGGCGCTTCACTCAGTCGTCCCACTTGCTGAGACACCAGCGCGTCCACACCGGGGAGAGGCCCTTCACCTGCTCGGCCTGTGGGAAGGGCTTCGCTCGCTCCTCCCACCTGCTGAGGCACCAGCGCGTCCACACGTGACCACCCTGCTCCGATCCTGCTGCCGGTTTCATCAGATTCCCGGACGGGAGCTCATGAATTATGACCAGGACCCCGGGGAGAACTCGGCCACTCGCCTTCCGAATAGTGGCCGTGGGATCTTGCGCACGATATCGTCACCGGGGAGATTCGCTAGTGGTGTCGGGGAGGGTTTATAAACTGGCTTGTCGGGGAGGGTGGGCACCTGGGAGGGACTTCAGACAGGAGACCAACCAAACTGGTCATGGGAAGCAGAAGAGTAAGGAAACATGAGTGGACGACAGCAGAATCGAAAAGCCAGCGTTCAATCGGAGTCAAGATATGAAAAAAAACGGCAGAATTAAAGGCTCCTTATCGGAATGCACACCGTATTCTCACCAAGGTGTCGGCAACGAAGGATTTCCTAAAGGGAAAGCGGTTGGTGTTTTCTTGAGGACGTAACTAGATACGGGGGGGACCAGTGGATGTGGTGGAACTTGGGATTTTCGAGAGGATTTCAGTAAGGCCTCGCGCAGGTTAGGAAACGGACGTCAAGTGCGTGGGATTGGGGGTGATATCCTGGCGGGGCTTGAGGATTGGTTCAAGAGGCAGAAAACAGAGTGAGGGATAATATGGGTCACGATTGGGATGGCAGGCGGTGACCCGTGGGGCGTTTTGTTTTCGAGGAGGTCACTGTGTCACGGCTCACTGGGGATAGTGCGCTGTAATATCCAGCCCCTCTGGTCCCTGAGCCCCGACGAGTGTGAAAAGTTTGATCAAACCACACCAGATTTTCCCCAATTCTACCGAACTGTTGAATTTAGGTGAACACAATGTGAGCACCAGGTTTGGAAACTTAATAAGGAAATAACTGTTTATTGAACAAACTATCGTTAACCAGTGGCAAAAGAAAGAGATATGAACTGCTAATTTCAAACACTATAACTTAAACTCTAACCCCTTCCGAAATCCCTATACACCCACACATATATACAATACACGTAAGACACACAAAACATGGATTTTAAGGGTGGGGATAGAACAGTTTAATAGCACCAATACCGGAGTGCAGGATTCGATGGGCTAATTTTGATCAATGTGACCCAAATTCCTTTTGGTTCTTTTGTTGATGACGCGAGGTGGTCTTCCAACACTTGCAGTGTCTAGTTTGCTGGCTGAGTACTTTGCCTTTCAATGTCTCTCACAGTGATTTTCCTCTTTGCCTCTTGACAGGGGTTTCCTCGGAGAGAAAGAGCGGGTTATAGAGATATGAAGGGGGAAAAAAACAGCGAGCTATTATGGTAGGGGAATTACTGGAATCTTCCACACACAGGAGAAAGCGGTTTTAGGTCCTTTTCCTTTCAGGCTAGGAGCTATTCTGCTGCACCCACACAAAAAAAAACCTGGTCACCTGCTCCGGAGCCAATTAAAATGCTGTTGTCAGGTAGCTCCCTTGCTCCAGGACTCCTTTCTGGTACCATCCTGACTTTCATGGCACACTCTGTTCCAGGACTGCAACATTGTATATGTCTCTCATCCTGTTCCAGTGGACATGTCTTTCAACTGCAGCCATTGTAATTTTACCACAGTCCAGCAAAAAATAAAAAGATGTACAACAGTCCAACAGAAATGAAATGAAATGTTCCTTACAACAAGCTGAATAGATGAGGGGGGAACCAGTGGATGTATGGTGTGTTTGGACATTCAGAAGCATGTTGATAAGATCCCACAAAGGAGGTGAGTAAACAAAATTCGAGCACATGGGATCGTGGGGTAAATACTGGCCTGCATTGAGCATTGGTTAACGGACAGAAAAGAGAGAGAGTAAGAATAAACAGGTCACTCTCAGGGTGGCAGTCTGCGACTCGTGGAGTACCGCAAGGATCGGTGCATGGTTCCCAGCCGTGAGGGGGTTGCAGAGTGTCCTCAACAAGCTTAGTGAATGGGCAAGATGAAATATGACAATGGATACATGTGAGGTTATCCACACAGAATCTTTCTTAAATGGCGAGAGATTGGGAAGTGCAGATATGCAGAGGGACCTGGGTGTCCTTGTTCATGACTCACTGAAAGCTAAGATGCAGCGGCAGTGAGCAGTTAGGAAGGCAGACGGTACCTTGGCCTTCATCTCGAGAGGATTTGAGTACAGGAGCAAGGATGTCTTACTGCAGCTGTACAGGGTCTTGGTGAGACCACACCTGGAGTATCGTGCACTTTTGGTCTCCTTACCTAAGGAAGGATACACTTGCCCGGGAGGGAGTGCAGCAGGGGTTCACCAGACTGATTCCTGGGGTGACAGGATTGTCCCACAAGGAGAGATTGAGGAGACTGGGCCTGTACTCTCTAGAGTTTCGAAGAATCAGAGGTGATCTTGTTGAAATGTTCCACAGGCATCGAGAGGTGGATGCAGGGAGGATGTTTTCCCCCTAGCTGGGGGGTGTCCAAAACCTGAGGACACAGTCTCAGAATAAGGGGTCGGCCAATTAGGACTGAGATGAGGAGGAATTTCTTCAGTGACCCCTGAGGGTCAGTACTGAGGGAGCCCTGCACTGTCAGAGGGTCAGTACTGAGGGAGTGCCGCACTGTCGGAGGGTCAGTACTGAGGGAGAGCCGCACTGTCGGAGGGTCAATATTGAGGGAGAGCCGCACTGTCGGAGGGACAATACTGAAGGAGCGGTGCACAGCCAAAGGGACAGGACTGAGGGAGAGCCGCACCGTCAGAGGGACTACTGAGGGAGAGCCACACTGTCGGAGGGTCAGTGCTGAGGGAGAACTGCACTGTTGGAGCGTCAGTACTGAGGGAGAGCCGTACTGTCGGAGGGTCAGTGGTGAGGGAGAGCTGCACTGTCGGAAGGACAATACCGAGGGAGTGGTGGACTGTCAGAGGGACAGTACTGAGGGAGAGCCACACTGTCAGAGGGACAGTATTGAGGGGGAGCCGCACTGTTGGAGGGTCAGTGCCGAGGGAGAGCCGCACTGTCAGAGGGTCAGTGCTGAGGGAGAGCTGCACTGTTGGAGCATCAGTGCTGAGGATCGCCGCACTGTCAGAGGGTCAGTACTGAGGGAGTGCCGCACTGTCAGTGGGTCAGTACTGAGGGAGAGCCATACTGTCGTAGGGTCAGTACTTAGGGAGAGCTGCACTGTGAGAGGGACAGTGCTGAGGGAGCGCCACACTGTTGGAGGGACAGTACTGAGGGAGAGCTGCACTGTCGGAGGGACAATACCGAAGGAGCGGCGCACAGCCAGAGGGACAGGACTGAGGGAGAGCCGCACCGTCAGAGGGACTACTGAGGGAGAGCCGCACTGTCGGAGGGTCAGTGCTGAGGGAGAGCCGCACTGTTGAAGCGTCAGTAGTGAGGGAGCGCCGCACTGTCGGAGGGTCAGTGCTGAGGGAGAGCTGCACTGTCGGAAGGACAATACCGAGGTAGCGGTGGACTGTCAGAGGCACAGTACTGAGGGAGAGGACACACTGTCAGAGGGACAGTATTGAGGGGGAGCCTCACTGTCGGAGGGTCAGTGCTGAGGGAGAGCCGCACTGTCGGAAGGTCAGTGCCGAGGGAGAGCTGCACTGTCGGAGGGTCAGTACTGAGGGAGAGCCGCACTGTCGGAGGGTCAGTGCCGAGGGAGAGGGGCACTGTCGGAGGGTCAGTACTGAGGGAGAGCTGCACTGTCGGAGGGACAATACCGAGGGAGCAGTGCACAATGTTGGGGACGCGACGCTAAAGCGAGGTCCTGCCTGTGCTCCGAGGTGATTGTAAAATATCGCCCCGTTATAACCAACATCGACTGGCAGATGGGGGGAGGTGACGGTGTGGTGATATTGTCGCTGGAGTCCCAGGGTGACGCTCTGGGGACCCGGGGTCCAGATCCCACCACTGCAGACGATGGAATTTGAATTCATTAAAAATCTGGAGCTAAAAGTCTAGTAATGTCCATGAAACCCATCTAATGCCCCTTCGGGAAGGAAATCCTTTGCCATCCTCACCTGGTCTGGCATACAGAGGACTCTGGTTGGCCGTTAAATGCCCTCTGAACAAGGGCAACTAGGGATGGGCAACAAATGCCGGCCTGGCCAGTGATGCCCCTTTAAATGAATGGATCTTTCTTTTTAAATTGAAAGGGATAAAGATCATCTGGATCACTCAGGGACAACTGTGGGATCTTGCTATGCACAAATTGGCTGCTGCTTTTCCTGCACTTTAAAAAAAAAAAGTGCTGCATTGGCTTTTTGAGTTCCTGGGGGTTGGGGCAGGCGGCTAGGGCAATGCAACTCTCTCATGTCCTTTCTCCAGTCGTGTGCCTTACGCATGCTCACAACGACGCTCGCTCAGAAAGGCGAGGGACTGCGTCTGCGCGCGAAGGCTCCGCCCCCCCCTTTTGCATCTGGCCGAGTAGGCAAGGGGCCGGCGCTGGGTTGGCTCCGCCTCTTCCCTTGCCGCCAGACCCTCTCTCCCCATACCCCCACCCCCCCCCAACCACGTCTGTCTACCCGGAGCGCTCACCCATTGGTTGGAGGGCCCGCTGCTCTGCTCCGCGCGCCTGAAGTCCGAATCCTGGCCCCGCCTCCTCCTCCTCCTCCGCGTTGCACGCCCTCCGATTGGACGAGCCACAAGCTTCACCCGCCGTCTTCCAGCCTCGCGCGCTCGCCGTGGACGGTTGACGTCACAACGGCTCTGCCCGCCCCACCCCCAAATCCTTGGACACGCCCTCTGATTGGTTGGAGGACCCGCCGCCGGTCTCTGGGTCCTCCGGCCCTCGGCTCTCCCGATTGGTGGCATCGCACTGTCAGTCACAGTCTACGGGTCACGTGGTCTGCTCTTCCCAGCGCCGCCGCCGCCGCCGCCGCAACCGCTCTCCGTTCGCTATCGCCGTTAGTCGGATGAAGCCTTTTTATTTGATTCTCTTCTCCGCCCGCTTCTCTACAACCCCTCCCCAAGCCATCCCCATCCTCCAGCTGACTCAATCCGTTGTGGGGCTAAAACTTACTTTCTGGCGACCATTCGGCCCCTTGGCAGTTGCCTTCCCCGCCTCGGGGGTGGGGAGGGGGGGGGCGGTGGTGGTGCAGGAGTTTCAACGCGCAGGCGCAGTGCCGGAGCGGCTGGCCTGAGGCCGACTGAGCATGCGTACAACGCCAGGACGGTCTGAACCTGACTGAGCATGCGCGCGGGGTCCGCCAGACCATCTGCATATTTAAAGCGGCAGTCCGTGTGTCATTTAAAGGGACAGTGACACCGTGTGTTCGTGGGGGAGGAGAGAGAGGCTGATTTCAACGCAAGAGGAGGGAGAGCAGCTTTTGGTTTTCCGGAGAGGGTTTGCGGACGGGAAGGAAGCGAAGACCCACCCGTCTGACCCCCCCCCTCCCCCAACACCGTTCACCAGGACCTGAAGACCCGTCGGCGACATGGAAGAGGGAAGCGGCAACCGCAGCGCGGACAAACCCTACGCCTGCCTTGCCTGTGGGCGGGGGTTCAGACGCCCGGCCGGCCTGGGGAGGCACCGGTGCCGGCGAAGCGGGGAGAGGCCGTGCAAGTGCGGGGACTGCGGCAAGGGCTTCAGCTACCCCTCCGAGCTGGAGACCCACCGGCGCAGCCACACCGGCGAGCGGCCCTTCGCCTGCCCCGTCTGCGGCAAAGGGTTCGCCCTGTCCTCCCTCCTGCTGCGGCACCAGCGGGTTCACACCGGCGAGCGGCCCTTCACCTGCTCCAAGTGCGGCAGGGGCTTCAACCAGTCCTCCCACCTGCTCAGGCACCAGCGGGTCCACACCGGCGAGCGGCCCTTCACCTGCTCCGTCTGCGGCAAGCGCTTCACCCGCCTGTACGACCAGCTGCGGCACCAGCAAGTCCACACCGGCGAGAGGCCCTTCCCCTGCTCCGTCTGCGGCAAGGAATTCGGCCGCTCCTGCAACCTGTTGCGGCACCTGCGGGTCCACACCGGGGAGAGGCCCTTTGGCTGCGCCGTCTGCGGCAAGCGGTTCAACCAGCTGTCCCACCTCTGCAAGCACCAGCAGCGGCACAGCCGGGAAACGGGCTTGAGGAGCCCCAAGAAGAAGAAGCCGCTGAAGAGGCAACAGCGGCGGGTCCGCGCCGTAGAGAGGCCGCTCACGTGCCCCGAGTGCGGCAAGGAGTTCGCCAAGCCCTCCACCCTGCTGCGGCACCGGCGGCTCCACACCGGCGAGCGGCCCTTCACCTGCTCCCTCTGCGGCAAAGGGTTCACCGACTCGTCCACCCTGCTGCGGCACCAGCGGCTCCACACCGGCGAGCGGCCCTTCACCTGCTCCCTCTGCGAGAAGAGGTTCACCGAGTCGTCCACCCTGCTGCGGCACCAGCGGGTCCACACCGGCGAGCGGCCCTTCATCTGCTCCGTGTGCGGGAGGGGCTTCAACCAGTCCTCCCACCTGCTGACCCACCGGCGCCTGCACACCGGCGAGCGGCCCTTCACCTGCCCCGTGTGCGGGAAGGGCTTCACCCGGTCCTCCGACCTGCTGAGGCACCAGCGCGTCCCCGTGGGGGAGCGGCCCTTCACCTGCACCGTCTGCGGCAAGCGCTTCACCCGATCGTCCGACCTGCTGCGGCACCAGCGCGTCCACACCGGCGAGAGGCCCTTCGGCTGCGCCGCCTGCGGGAGGCGGTTCAACCAGCTGTCCCACCTCTGCAAGCACCAGCAGCGGCACAGCCGGGACGCGGACCCGAGGAGCCCCAAGAAGAAGAAGCCGCCGAAGAGGCAGCAGCAGCGGGCCCGTGCCGGGGAGAGGCCCTTCCCCTGCTCCGAGTGCGGCAAGCGGTTCACCCGCTCCTCCCACCTGCTGAGGCACCGGCGGGTCCACACCGGGGAGAGGCCCTTCGCCTGCTCGGCTTGCGGGAAGGAGTTCGCCCTGTCGTCCACTCTGCTGCGTCACCAGCGGGTCCACACCGGGGAGAGGCCCTTCCCATGCCTCTTGTGCGGGAAGCGCTTCACCCAGTCCTCCCACCTGCTGACCCACCAGCGCGTCCACACGGGGGAGAGGCCCTTCTCCTGCTCCGTGTGTGGGAAGCGATTCACCCGATCGTCCCACCTGCAGAAACACCAAGGACTTCACACGTGACTGCACTCCTCCGATTCTGCCATCTACAACATGCACTGCCGCAACTCACCAAGGCTCCTTCGACAGCACCTTCCAAACCCACGACCACCACCATCCAGAAGGACAAGGGCAGCAGACATGTGGGGGACACCCACCACCTGGAAGTTCCCTTCCGAGCTCCTCACACTCCTGACTTGGAAATATATTGGCTGTTCCTTCACTGTCGCTGGGTCAAAATCCTGGAACTCCCTCCCTAACAGCACTGTGGGTGTACCTACACCACAGGGGACAAAATCCTGGAACTCCCTCCCTAACAGCACTGTAGGTGTACCTACACCACACAGGGACAAAATCCTGGAACTCCCTCCCTAACAGCACTGTGGGTGTACCTACACCACAGGGGACAAAATCCTGGAACTCCCTCCCTAACAACACTGTGGGTGTACCTACACCACAAGGACAAAATCCTGGAACTCCCTCCCTAACAGCACTGTGGGTGTACCTACACCACAGGGGACAAAATCCTGGAACTCCCTCCCTAATAGCACTGTGGGTGTACCTACACCACACGGGACAAAATCCTGGAACTCCCTCCCTAACAGCGCCGGGGGTGTACCTACACCACAGGGACAAAATCCTGGAACTCCCTCCCTAACAGCGCTGTGGGTGTACCTACACCACAGGGACAAAATCCTGGAATTCCCTCCCTAACAGCGCCGTGGGTGTACCTACACCACACAGGGGACAAAATCCTGGAACTCCATCCCTAACAGCACCGTGGGTGTACCTACACCACAGGGGACAAAATCCTGGAACTCCATCCCTAACAGCACTGTGGGTGTATCTACACCACAGGGGACAAAATCCTGGAACTCCCTCCCTAACAGCGCCGTGGGTGTACCTACACCACACAGGGGACAAAATCCTGGAACTCCCTCCCTAACAGCGCTGTGGGTGTACCTACATCACAGGGGACAAAATCCTGGGACTCCCTCTCTAACAGCGCGGTGGGTGTACCTACATCACAGGGGACAAAATCCTGGGACTCCCTCCCTAACAGCGCCGTGGGTGTACCTACACCACACAGGGGACAAAATCCTGGAACTCCATCCCTAACAGCACTGTGGGTGTACCTACACCGCAGGGGACAAAATCCTGGAACTCCCTCCCTAACAGCACTGTAGGTGTACATACACCACAGGGGACAAAATCCTGGAACTCCCTCCCTAACAACACTGTGGGTGTACCTACACCACAAGGACAAAATCCTGGAACTCCCTCCCTAACAGCACTGTGGGTGTACCTACACCACACGGGACAAAATCCTGGAACTCCCTCCCTAACAGCGCCGGGGGTGTACCTACACCACAGGGACAAAATCCTGGAACTCCCTCCCTAACAGCGCCGTGGGTGTACCTACACCACAGGGACAAAATCCTGGAACTCCCTCCCTAACAGCGCCGTGGGTGTACCTACACCACACGGGACAAAATCCTGGAACTCCCTCCCTAACAGCGCCGGGGGTGTACCTACACCACAGGGACAAAATCCTGGAACTCCCTCCCTAACAGCGCTGTGGGTGTACCTACACCACAGGGACAAAATCCTGGAACTCCCTCCCTAACAGCGCCGTGGGTGTATCTACACCACAGGGGACAAAATCCTGGAACTCGCTCCCTAACAGCGCTGTGGGTGTACCTACATCACAGGGGACAAAATCCTGGAACTCCCTCCCTAACAGCGCCGTGGCTGTACCTACACCACAGGGGACTGCAGCGGTTCAAGAAGGCAGCTCACCCACCACCTTCTCAAGGGGGGCAATTAATGCCAGGGCCCAGCCAATGATGTCCACGTTTCAAAAATAATCACATTTCAGGACTGCAGCTCATTCATTTATTGCCCATCCGGACTCGCTCTCGATTATTAGGGCGGTTAAGAGTCGACCACATGGCTGTGGGCCTGGAGTCACGTCTGGGTCACACCAGGTAAGGACGGCGGGCTTCCCTCCCCTAAAAAGGGACATGGGTGAACCGGGTGGGTTTTTTTTTTTTGCAACAATCGACTGTGGTTTCGGGGGTCGTAGAGACTAAGGAGCAGGCCATTCGGCCCCTCGAGCCTGCTCCACCTTTCAGTGCGATCGTGGCCGATCCTCTACCTCAACGCCGTGTTCCCGCTTCCTCTGCACACCACCTTGATGCCCCCTAATATCCAAAAAAAAACAAAATGATCAATTTCCTTCTCGGGGACACTCAGCGACCCCGGCCCTCCACAGGCTGACCACACTCTGAGCGAAGAAATACTTCCTCGCCTCAGTCCTAAATGGCCTACCCTGTAGACCATAAGACGTAGGAGCAGAAATGAGGCCATTCGGCCCATCGAGTCTGCTCCGCCATTCAATCATGGCTGATAAGTTTCTCAACCCCCATTCTCCCGCCTTCTCCCCGTAACCTTTGACCCCCTTACCCATCGAGAACCTGTCTATCTCGCTCTTAAATACACTCAATGACCCGGTCTCCACTTCCTTCTGTGGCCATGAATTCCATAGATTCACCACTCTCTGGCTAAAGAAGTTTCTCCTCATCTCTGTTCTAAAAGGTCATCCCTTTACTCTGAGGCTGTGTCCCTCAGGTCCGAGTCTCTCCTACTAATGGAAACATCTTCCCCACGTCCCACTCTATCCAGGCCTTTCAGTATTCTGTAAGTTTCAATCAGATCCCCTCCCCCTCCTCATCCTTCTAAACTCCATCGAGTATAGACCCAGAGTCCTCAAACGTCCCTCATATGTTAAAGCCTTTTCATTCCTGGGATCGTTCTTCGTGAACCTCCTCTGGACCCCTCTCCAGGGCCAGCACATCCTTCCTGAGATACGGGGCCCAAAATGGCTCACAATATTCTAAATGTGGTCTGACCAGACCTTATATAAAGCCTCAGCAGCACATCCCTGCTTTTATATTCTAGTCCTCTCGAAATAAATGCCAACACTGCATTTGCCTTCCTAACTACCGACTCAACCTGCAAGTTAACCTTAAGAGAATCCTGGACTCAGGACTCCCAAGTCCCTTTGCACTCCAGATTTCTGAATTCTCTCCCCCATTTCGAAAATAGTCCATGCCTCTATTCTTCCTACCCAAGTGCATGACCTCACACTTCCCCACGTTGTATTCCATCTGCCACTTCTCTGCCCATTCCCCTAACCTGTCCAAATCCTTCTGCAGCCTCCCCGCCTCCTCACTGTGGCCCCTGGTTCTTGACTCCCCGACCAGGGGAAATGTCCTCCTCCCTGCCTCCAGTCTGTCCGGCCCTGTTGGGATTTTATACCGTCCGATCAGATCCCCTCTCGTTCTTCCAAACTCCCGTGAATACAGGCCCAGCTGAACCAACCTCTCCTCGCCGGACTTGTTTCTAGATTTTGTTTTAATATATGATATATATAGAATTCAAATTTTGTTGGCTGCCATGGTGGGTGGGATTTGGAACCCGGGTCCTCAGAGCGTTACTCCAGTGACAAAGCCACACTATGCCACCACCTTCCTTTAACTGTGACGGTGGTGGGGGGGAGGTGGGGAGACTTGGTACAGTCTCTGCTAACCGCAGGGGGAGATTCGCGAGCGCTGCTGGGGAGAGGTATAAACCGGCTTTTGTCAGCGAGGGCGGGTGGGGGGGTGGGGGGGGGGGGGGGCGGAATTCTGATAGGGGAGAAACAACGCCGGTCACGGGAAGTGGAAAAGGAGGGGACGAGAGCAGGATCGAAAGGCCAGCGTCGAACGGGGTCGAAATGCGTACCAAGGTTGAAAAGGCAGAATTTAAAGCACTCTGTGGATTGCTGTCCACTGAATGAAGAGAGGGTTGGATAGACTTGGGTTGTTTTCACTGGAGCAGAGAAGACTGAGGGGGCGACCTGATCGAGGTGGACAAGATGATGAGGGGGCACGGACAGGCTGGATAGGGGAGCAGCTGTTACCCCTTAGTTGAAGGGACAGTCACGAGGGGGGGGGCATCAGTTCAAGACGAGGGGCAGGAGGTTTAGTGGGGGGGTTGTGAGGGGAAACTTTTTAACCCAGAGGGTGGTGAGGGTGTGGAATGCGCTGCCTGGGAGGGTGGTGGAGGTGGGTTAGCCTCACACCCTTTATAAAGTACCCGGATGAGCGCTCGGCACCTCATAACATTCGAGGCTACGGGGGCCAAGTGCTGGTCAATGGGGGTTAGGGAGGTAGGTCGGGCGTTTCTCACGGTTTCCAGTGCACAGACTCGATGGGCCGAAGGGCCTCTTCTGCACCGTGTGAATCTGCGATTCTATCCGAATGCACACAGGGAGGCAAGGGGTGTTGTCGGTGGACAGTAATCCAGAGACCCAGAGTCACGCTCCGGGGACCCGGGGGCTCAAGTCCCACCGCGGCACGTGGGGAAATGTGAATTCGATTTAAAAAAAAAAAAAATCCTGGAATTAGGGGAGGGAAATCTGCCCTCCTTACCCGGTCTGGCCTACATGTGACTCCAGACCCACAGCCATGGGGGCCGGCTCTTCCAACACCCTCCGAAATGGCCGAGCGAGCCACTCTTAAGGTTCCTAAGGGCAGTTAGGGGGTGGGTGGGCGATAAATGCTGGCCCTCGCCAGCCCATGCACCCCATCCCACGGACGAATAATTTAACGGAACAAAGAATTCGAGCCAAGGTCGACGAATTGATGCAGCGGGACGCGTTTCTGACCAACCTCCTGGAGCTTTTTGATGACGTCACACCAGGCGGAATAGACAAGGAGGAACCTGTGGACGTGGCGTATTTGGATTTCCCACGAAGCGGTGCCCTTGGGCTGGCATGGACAAGATGGGCCGAATGGCCTCCTCCTGTGCTGTAATGGTTCGGATGGAGTGGGATAAGGCCCCTCACAGGAGGTTGGTAAACACAGTTCGAGCGCACGGGATACGGGGGGTGGGGGGTGGCGGGGGTGGGGGGGGGGGGTGCGGTGGGTGGGGGGTGTGTGGGGGGGTGGGGGTGATATACCGGCATGGGATTGAGGATCGGTTAAGAGTCAGAAAACAGAGAGTAGGAATAAGTGGGCCACGATCGGGGTGGCAGGCAGTGACTCGTGGGGTACCGCAAGGATCAGCGCTTGGGCCCCCAGCTGGTCACCATCCATATCAATGACTTGGGTGCGGGGACCAAATGGAATATTTCCAAGTTTGCCAATGACGCTGAACGAGGTGGGAACGTAAGCTGTGAGGAGGATACAAAGAGGATTCAAGGAGACTTGGACAGGCCGTAAGACATAGGAGCAGAAATTAGGCCATTCGGCCCATCGAGTCTGCTCCGCCATTCAGTCACGGCTGATAAGTTTCTCAACCCCATTCTCCCGCCTTCTCCCCGTAACCTTTGACCCCCTTACCAATCAAGAACCTATCTATCTCGCTCTTAAATACACTCAATGACCCGGCCTCCACAACCTTCTGTGGCCATGAATTCCATCGATTCACCTCTCTCTGGCTAAAGAAGTTTCTCCTCATCTCTGTTCTAAAAGGTCTTCCCTTTACTCTGAGGCTGTGCCCCTCGGGTCCTCGTCTCTCCTACTCATGGAAACATCTTCCCCACGTCCCACTCTATCCAGGCCTTTCTGTATTCTGTAAGTTTCAATCAGATCCCCTCCCCCCACTCATCCTTCTAAACTCCATCGAGTATAGACCCAGAGTCCTCAAACGTTCCTCATATGTTAAAGCCTTTCGTTCCTGGGATCGTTCTTCGTGAACCTCCTCTGGACCCCTCTCCAGGGCCAGCACATCCTTCCTGAGATACACGGGGCCCAAAATGGCTCACAATATTCTCAATGTGGTCTGACCAGAGCCTTATATAAAGCCTCAGCGGCACATCCCTGCTTTTATATTCTAGTCCTCTCGAAATAAATGCCAACATTGCATGTGCCTTCCTAACTACCGACTCAACCTGCAAGTTAACCTTAAGAGAATCCTGGACTCGGGACTCCCAAGTCCCTTTGCGCTCCAGATTTCTGAATTCTCTCCCCCATTTAGAAAATAGCCTCTGTTCTTCCTACCAAAGTGCGTGACCTCACACTTGCCCGAGCGAGTGGGCAGGAACGTGGCAGACGGAATATAACGTGGAAATTAACCACTTTAGTAGGAAGAAGAGAGACACAGAACGTTTCCTAAACAGCGAGAGGGTCGGGAAGGGCTGACGTCCAGAGGGACCTGGGTGTCCTTGTTCACGAGTCGCTGAAAGCTAAGATGCAGCCAGCAGTTAGGAAGGCAGATGGTATGTTGGCCTTCGTTGCCAGAGAGGACTTGAGTGCAGGAGCAAGGATGTCTTACTGCAGCTGCACGGGGCCTTGGTGAGACCACACCCGGAGCATCGTGTGCGGTTTTGGTCTCCCTTACCTAAGAGAGGATCCACTTGCCGGGGAGGGGGGTGCAGCAGAGACTCACCAGACCGATTCCTGGGATGGCGGGATTGTGGTGTGGGGAGACTGGGCCTGTACTCTCTAGAGTTCAGAAGAATGAGAGGTGATCTGACTGAAACCCTTCAAAACCCTTCCAGGCCCTCGACAGGGTGGATGCAGGAAGGATGTTTCCCCCTGGCTGGTGGGGGCGGGGTGCTAGAACCAGGGGACCCAGTCTCAGGATAAGGGGGTCGGCCGTGTGGGACGGAGACGAGGAGGAACCTCTTCGCTCGGGGAGGGTGGTGAATCTTTTTGGAATTCTGGACCCCAGAGGGATGTGGAAGTCCAGCCGCTGAGGGGGTCCGAGACCGAGACCGATAGGCTCCTAGATAACTGGCGACACTGGGGTCACGGGGAGAGGGGGGGGGTAAACGGCGTCGAGGAGGACGATCAGCCAGGATCCTCTGGAACGGCGAAGCAGGCTCGAGGGGCCGAATGCTACTCCTGCTCCGACCTTCCTGTGTCGCGTCACGCCACGCGCACGGCCAGGGTCCTCGGTTTCGCTTCCTCCATATGACTCCATAAGACCATAAGGAGCAGAAATGAGGCCATTCGGCCCATCGAGCCTGCTCCCCCATTCAATCACGGCCGATAAGTTCCTCAACCCCCATTCTCCCCCGCCTTCTCCCCGTCACCTTTGACCCCCCCCCCCCCTTACCAATCGAGAACCTATCTATCTCGCTCTTAAATACACTCAATGACCCGGCCTCCACCGCCTTCTGTGGCCATGAATTCCATCGATTCACCACTCTCTGGCTAAAGAAGTTTCTCCTCATCTCTGTTCTAAAAGGTCTTCCCTTTACTCTGAGGCTGTGCCCTCGGGTCCGAGTCTCTCCTACTCATGGAAACATCTTCCCCCACGTCCCACTCTATCCAGGCCTTTCAGTATTCTGTAACTTTCAATCAGATCCCCCCCCCCCCCACCTCATCCTTCTAAACTCCATCGAGTATAGACCCAGAGTCCTCAAACGTTCCTCATACGTTAAAGCCTTTTCGTTCCTGGGATCGTTCCCTCACAGGGTCATCGCTCCTGTGAAGCGCATGGATTCGGAGCGGGAGTAGGCTATCAGTCCCCTCGAGGAGGCTCTCCCCCCCCCCCCCCCCCCCCCCCCACCCCCTCCCCCCATCCAGTAGGATCCTGGCCCAATCCGATTGCGGCTCTCGACTGCACTTCCCCGTCGACTCCCTTGTTGATCCGACTTCCGTCCGGCTCAGCCTTTAAAATATTCAGCAACCCCCCCCCGTCTCCGCTGCCCTGTGGGGGAAAAGACCCCAAAGACCCACCACCCTCTCCGAGAGATAAGTTCTCGTCACCGTCTCAAACGGATGACCCCTCATTTTTAAACCGTGTCCCCCTCCTCCTCGCCCTCGTGGGAGTCTCTCCCACGAGGGGAAACATCCTCTCAGGATCCACCCTGTCAAGCCCATCCCCCACCCCCCCCCAACCCAACCACCACCACCACCACCACCCCAGAATCTGACCTGTTTCAATAAGATCGCCTCTCATTCTTCTAAACTCCAACCTGTCCTCATAAGCTAACACCCTCCGTCCCAGGAATCGGTCAAGTGAACCCTCTCCGAATGGTTTCTAGCGCCATTTATACCCTTTCTCAAATATGGAGATCAAAACTGGACGCAGCAGTCCAGTTTGGGGGGCGGGGCGGGGGGGGGAGGGTCTCATCAACTCCCCGGTACAACCGTAGCCAAACATCCCGACTTTTATATCCGTTCCCCTCGCTAGAAGCGGCAACATTCCAGCCCCCTTCCTAATCACTCGCTGTGTCTGCATACCAACTTTTTGTCCTTCGGGTACCAGGACACCCCAGGTCCCTCCGCACCGCAGAGTTCTGCCATCTCTCTCCGTTTAGATGATATTCCTGCTTTTCCCGTTCTCCCCGCCGAATTGGACAAGTTCCCGTTTTCCCGCCTTACACTCCGCCTGCCTGTTCTTTTGCCCGCTCGCCTCAAACGACCGATGTCCCTTCAGCCGCCTCCTCGTGTCCTCTTCCCAGCTTCCTCTCCTTACCTGCCTTTGTGTCATCGGCAAAGTTTAGTAACCGTGTGTCCGGGCACCTCCGTCACTGGTACGTAGTTGAGGCCCCGGCGCCGATTCCCTGTGGCGCTCCACAGCTTGCCAACCTGAAAAATTACCCATTTATGCCTACTCTCTGCTTACTGCTAGCTAGCCAATCCTCCAATCCGTGCTAATAGACTATCCCCTACGCCATGGGGGGAGCTCTTATTTTAATGTGACCCCCCCCCCCCCCCTTTACCGAACACTAATCGGAAATCCAGTTCCGCCACGTCTACAGGTTCCCCTGTACAGGGGGTATTGCTACCTGAGAAAAGAGGGAACGTGCAAGGTTACGGGGAATAAGGCAGGGGTGTGGGACTGGGTGGAACGCGCCTTTGGAGAGCCAGTGCCGGCTCGATGGGCCGAGTAGCCTCCTTCTGCGCTGTAAAGACACCTTGCTTTGCAATTATTTCTGGGTTCTGCCTTTCACAGTGAAGACAGGCACAAAACATCTGTTCAATGATGTTCTGCCGTTCCCATAGTCCCGAGAGAGGCCCCAAGCTCAACTTACTTGCTCTTTTCCTTTGTAAATACTGTGAGGAACTCTTACTATCTGTTTCAACATTTCTAGCTAGCTTCGCCTCATACTCTCAATTTCTCCCTCCTTGTCAATTTTTTTTTGTCAATTCCCCGGTTCTTAAATTCTGCCCCACCTTCCGGCCGACCACCAACCTTTCCAGATGAAACTCAAGGTCCAAAAGCGATCACGGTGAATAAGTCCGATTGGAAGGCGCCTTGGGGCAAGTGTGGGAAGCTGTCCAGCTCCTGTGAAACAATAGCACAGAGAGTGGGGGAGGGATCAGTGCTGGGCTGACCATAACCTCAGGCCACATGTCGTGTATCATTCCCACCTTCTGGCGTTATTAAAACCGAACTTCCAATGTAACAGCAAACCCGAATGAACAGGGAAATGTTTCTTTAAGCGACCCCAGTGAAGGAGCAATAGTTTTGCCCATCACCCTGTCAAATTTAGCATGAACCCTCCAGTGAGCAGTAGGGCTCTGATCAAGAGGAGCGGGGCCGGTACTGGGTGATTAGATGCTGGGGACGCAGCCTTGGGAATCCAGTGTGGACCCAGTCTCGGGAGAAGAGATTTAGCAGCTGGGCGGCGAGCAGTAGCAAGGGGGCATTTCTACTGCCCGAGTCCTGCTGCGGGAATCCAGTGTGGACGCAGTCTTGGGAGAAGAGATTGAGCAGCTGGGCGGCGAGCAGTAGCAAGGGGGCATACTACCGCCCGAGTCCTGCTGCGGGAATCCAGTGTGGACGCAGTCTTGGGAGAAGAGATTGAGCAGCTGGGCGGCGAGCAGTAGCAAGGGGGCATACTACCGCCCGAGTCCTGCTGCGGGAATCCAGTGTGGACGCAGTCTCGGGAGAAGAGATTGAGCAGCTGGGCGGCGAGCAGTAGCGAGGGGCATTCGCCGCTCGAGTCCTGCTGCCTGAGGTCGACTCTCGGGGTGAAGGGGAAGCAGGAAGGCATCCGGGGTGAACGGGAGCAGCTGTTGAGGCTAGGTCCTCGAAGGAGAAGAGCTGAAATCCCTGGTGGGGAAGACAGACGCTGAAGAAGGAATTTTTATGACTCATTGATGTCTGGGTGGATTGTGCAATCTGTTCTAGTCGTGTCTGCCATTTAACGTACGAGTTTGTGGTGTGTTCGACCACGGTTTCCCTGTTAATTCATGTTTAATTCTGGATGTTGGAGCATAAGACAAGTAGCGTCGACTGTTTGCATCGCTGGCTCTTGTTCAGTAAAATTTCTTCTGTTTGTTTGAAAACCTGGGTATTTTGTGGCTTTATTCTCTCTAAAGTGACCCCGGTGGAGGAGCAATCGTTTTGCCCACCAGCTTGTCAAATTTAACTTAAATCCGCCCCCCGTCCCGTAGCGCTAGCACACACCCCTGCGCACGCCCCTTTGCTCCCAGCTCCATCGAGGTTCATTTGGACAGGCCCCCCCCACCCCCGCTTCCTGCCCCCTGGCCTGGACGATCCAGCCATCGTTAACCAGTGCCCCTCTCCCCCCCACCCCCCCAATTTTAATTCACCAGGCTGCACGAGGCGAAATCAAGGGTCTCGAAACAAGTTCTTCAGAGGCCGTTCCCTCCAGGTTGGAGAGTGGGACCTGACTCCGCCCAGGGCTCGAGGGAGGTCCGGCTGGAGGGTTTCCCCAGCCCCGACCTCCCCTCCAACGACGACGTACCTCGGCGGGTTACCCCGAACGAGCCCTCGGTTGCACCGATGACCAGCCCGGCGAGGGCGCTCGCTTCCCCCCGCCCACCCCCAACCTTCAGGAGGATGTAGGCTGCGCGGCTGCCAATTTCAGCTGCGTCAGTTACCATCAGGTGACCCGAAAGCCTCCTTTCCCCGAACAAAGACAGAAATATCTGGGGAAAAGACTCAGCCGGTCTGGCAGAGCATCGGCGGTGAGGGACACAGTTGACGTTTCGAGTCCGCGTGACTCTTCAACAGAACTGAGGAAATATAGAAAAGGGAAGGGGTGAAATATAAGCTGGTTTAAGGGGGGGGGGTGAGGGTGGGACAAGAAGAGCTGGATAGAGGGTCAGTGATAGGTGGAGATAACCAAAAGATGTCACAGACAAAAGAACAAAGCGGTGTTGAAGGTGGTGATATTGTCTAAAGTAATGTGCTAGTTAAGGGTAGAAAGCAGGACGAGCAAGGTACAGATAGCCCTAGTGGGGGTGGGGTGGGGGTGAAGGTACAGATAGACCTAGTGGGGGTGGGGGGGAATGTACAGATAGCCCTAGTGGCGGTGGGGGGGAAGGTACAGATAGCCCTAGTGGGGGTGGGGTGAAGGTACAGATAGCCCTAGTGGGGGTGGGGTGAAGGTACAGATAGCCCTAGTGGGGGTGGGGTGGGGTGAAGGTACAGATAGCCCTAGTGGGGGTGGGGGTGAAGGTATACATAGCCCTAGTGGGGGTGGGGTGGGGTGAAGGTACAGATAGCCCTAGTGGGGGTGGGGGTGAAGGTACACATAGCCCGAGTGGGGGTGGGGGTGAAGGTACAGATAGCCCTAGTGGGGGTGGGGTGAAGGTACAGATAGACCTAGTGGGGTGGGGTTGGGGGGAAGGTACAAATAACCCTAGTGGGGGTGGTGTTGGGGGGAAGGTACAGATAGCCCTAGTGGGGGTGGGGTGGGGGTGAAGGTACAGATAGCCCTAGTGGGGGTGGGGTGCGGTGAAGGTACGGATAGCCCTAGTGGGGGTGGGGTTGGGTGAAGGTACAGATAGACCTAGTGGGGGTTGGGTAGTGGTGAAGGTACAGATAGCCCTAGTGGGGGTGGGGGTGAAGGTACAGATAGCAATTGTGGGGGTGGGGTGGTGGTGAAGGTACAGATAGCCCTAGTGGGGGTGGGGTGAAGGTACAGATAGCTCTAGTGGGGGTGGGGTGGGGGAAGGTACAGATAGCCCTAGTGGGGTTGAAGGTACAGATAGCCCTAGTGGGGGTGGGGTGGGGTGAAGGTACAGATAGCCCTAGTGGAGGTGGGGTGGGGTGAAGGTACAGATTGCCCTAGTGGGGGTGGGGGTGAAGGTACAGATAGCCCTAGTGGGGGTGGGGTGGGGGGAAGGTACAGATAGCCCTAGTGGGGGTGAAGGTACAGATAGCCCTAGTGGGGGTGGGGTGAAGGTACAGATAGCCCTAGTGGGGGTGGGGAGAAGGTACAGATAGCCCTAGTGGGGGTGGGGTGAAGGTACAGATAGCCCTAGTGGGGGTGGGGATGAAGGTACAGATTGCCCTAGTGGGGGTGGGGTGAAGGTACAGATAGCTCTAGTGGGGGTGGGGTGGGGGGAAGGTACAGATAGCCCTAGTGGGGGTGGGGTGAAGGTACAGATAGCTCTAGTGGGGGTGGGGTGAAGGTACAGATAGCTCTAGTGGGGGTGGGGTGGGGGGAAGGTACAGATAGCCCTAGTGGGGTTGAAGGTACAGATAGCCCTAGTGGGGGTGGGGTGAAGGTACAGATAGCTCTAGTGGGGGTGGGGTGGGGGGAAGGTACAGATAGCCCTAGTGGGGTTGAAGGTACAGATAGCCCTAGTGGGGGTGGGGTGGGGGGAAGGTACAGATAGCCCTAGTGGGGGTGAAGGTACAGATAGCCCTAGTGGGGGTGGGGTGGGGTGAAGGTACAGATAGCCCTAGTGGAGGTGGGGTGGGGTGAAGGTACAGATTGCCCTAGTGGGGGTGGGGTGGGGGGAAGGTACAGATAGCCCTAGTGGGGGTGAAGGTACAGATAGCCCTAGTGGGGGTGGGGTGGGGTGAAGGTACAGATAGCCCTAGTGGGGGTGGGGTGGGGGGAAGGTACAGATAGCCCTCGTGGGGGTGAAGGTACAGATAGCCCTAGTGGGGGTGGGGTGGGGGGAAGGTACAGATAGCCCTAGTGGGGGTGGGGTGGGGTGAAGGTACAGATAGCCCTAGTGGGGGAGGGGTGAAGGTACAGATAGCCCTAGTGGGGGTGGGGTGAAGGTACAGATAGCCCTAGTGGGGGTGGGGTGAAGGTACAGATAGCCCTAGTAGGGGTGGGATGAAGATACAGATAGCCCTAGTGGAGGTGGGGTGGGATGAAGGTACAGATTGCCCTAGTGGGGGTGGGGTAGGGTGAAGGTACAGATAGCCCTAGTGGGCATGGGGTGAAGGTACAGATAGCCCTAGTGGGGGTGGGGTGGGGAGTAGGTACAGATAGCCCTAGTGGGGGTGGGGTGGGGAGTAGGTACAGATAGCCCTAGTGGGGGTGGGGTGGGGTGAAGGTACAGATAGCCCTAGTGGGGGAGGGGTGAAGGTACAGATAGCCCTAGTGGGGGTGGGGTGAAGGTACAGATAGCCCTAGTGGGGGTGGGGTGGGGGTGAAGGTACAGATAGCCCTAGTGGGGGTGGGGGTGAAGGTACAGATAGCCCTAGTGGGGGTGGGGTGGGGGTGAAGGTACAGATAGCCCTAGTGGGGGTGGGGGTGAAGGTACAGATAGCCCTAGTGGGGGTGGGGTGAATGTACAGATAGCCCTAGTGGGGGTGGGGTGGAGTGGGGGGGAAGGGATCGAAATAGGCTAAAAGGTAGAGATAAAACAATGGATGGAAATACATTTAAAAATAATGGAAATAGGTGGGAAAAGAAAAATCTATAAAATTATTGGAAAAAAGGAGGGGAGAGTTCAGAAAGGGGGTGGGGATGGAGGAGAGAGTTCATGATCTAAAGTTGTTGAACTCAATGTTCAGTCCGGAAGGCTGTAAAGTACCTAGTCGGAAGATGAGGTGTTGTTCCTCCAGTTTGCGTTGGGCTTCACTGGAACAATGCAGCAGGCCAAGGACGGACATGTGGGCAAGAGAGCAGGGTGGAGTGTTGAAATGGCAAGCGACAGGGAGGTCTGGGTAATGCTTGCGGACAGACTGAAGGTGTTCCGCAAAGCGGTCACCCAGTCTGCGTTTGGTCTCTCCAGTGTAGAGGAAACTGCATTGGGAGCAGTGAACGCAGTAACTAAATTGAAGGAAGTACAAGTGAAATGCTGCTTCACTTGATAGGAGTGTTTGGGCCCTTGAACAGTGAGGAGGGGGGAAGTGAAGGGGCAGGTGTTGCACATTCTGCGGTTGCATGGGAAGGTGCCATGGGAGGGGGTTGAGGTGTAGGGGGTGATGGAGGAGTGGACCAGGGTGTCCCGGAGGGAACGATCCCTATGGAATGCCGACAGTGAGGTTGAAGGGAAGATATGTTTGGTGGTGGCATCATGCTGGAGTTGGCGGAAATGGTGGAGGATGATCCTTTGAATGTGGAGGCTGGTGGGGTGATAAGTGAGGACAAGGGGGACCCTATCATGTTTCTGGGAGGGAGAGGAAGGCGTGAGGGTGGATGCGCGGGAGATGGGCCGGACACGGTTGAGGGCCCTGTCAACCACCGTGGGTGGACAACCTTGGTTAAGGAAGGAGGACATGTCAGAGGAACTGTTTTGGAAAGTGGCATCATCGGAACAGATGCGACGAAGGCGAAGGAACTGGGAGAATGGGATGGAGTCCTTACAGGAAGTGGGGTGTGAGGAGCTGTAGTCGAGGAAGCTGTGGGAGTCGGTGGGTTTGTAATGGATATTGGTGGACAGTCTATCACCAGAAATTGAGACAGAGAGGTCAAGGAAGGGAACGGAAGTGTCAGAGATGGACCACGTGAAAATGATGGAGGGGTGGAAATTGGAAGCAAAATTAATAAATTTTTCCAGTTCCAGATGAGAGCATGAAGCAGCACTGAAGTAATCATCGATGTACCGGAGAAAGAGTTGTGGGACGGGGTGGAGTAGGACTAGAACAGTTCCTTCATCTCCGTCACATCTGTTCTGATAATGCCACTTTCCAAAACAGTTCCTCTGACATGTCCTCCTTCTTTCTTAACAGAGGTTTTCCACCCACGGTGGTTGACAGGGCCCTCAACCGTGTCCAGCCCATCTCCAGCGCATCCGCCCTCACACCTTCCTCTCCCTCCCAGAAACATGATAGGGTCCCCTTTGTCCTCACTTATCATCCTGCCAGCCTCCGCATTGAAAGGATCATCCTCCACCATTTCCAGTATGATGGCACCACCAAACACATCTTCCTTTCACCCCTCCCTAGTGGCATTCCGTAGGGATCGTTCCCTCCGGGATACCCTGGTCCACTCCTATGCCATAAAGAGACAGGCATAGCTGGGGCCTATGTGGGTACCCATAGCCACACCTTTTATTTGGAGGAAGTGAGAGGTTTTAAAGGAGAAATTGTTCAGTGAGAGGACATGTTCAGCCAGACGGAGGAGAGTCGTGGTGGATGGGGATTGTTCGAGCCTCTGTTTGAAGAATAAGCGGAGAGCCCTCAGACCATCCCGGTGGGGTGGGGATGGTGGTATAAAGGGATTCGATGGACATCCATGGTGAAGAGGATGGAGGTGTAGAGGGATTGGATGTCCATGGTGAAGAGGATGGAGGTGTAGAGGGATTGGATGTCCATGGTGAGGAGGATGGAGGTGTAGAGGGATTGGATGTCCATGGTGAGGGTGGAGGTGTAGAGGGATTGGACATCCATGGTGAGGAGGATGGAGGTGTAGAGGGATTGGATGTCCATGGTGAGGAGGGTGGAGGTGTAGAGGGATTGGACATCCATGGTGAGGAGGATGGAGGTGTAGAGAGATTGGATGATCGTCCATGGTGAAGAGGATGGAGGTGTAGAGGCATTGGACCTCCATGGGGAAGAGGATGGAGGTGTAGAGGGATTGGACCTCCATGGGGAAGAGGATGGAAGTGTGGAGGGATTGGACCTCCATGGGGAGGAGGATGGAGGTGTAGAGGGATTGGACCTCCATGGGGAAGAGGATGGAGGTGTAGAAGGATTGGACCTCCATGGGGAAGAGGATGGAAGTGTGGAGGGATTGGACCTCCATGGGGAGGAGGATGGAGGTGTAGAGGGATTGGACCTCCATGGGGAAGAGGATGGAGGTGTAGAGGGATTGGACCTCCATGGGGAAGAGGATGGAGGTGTAGAGGGATTGGACCTCCATGGGGAGGAGGATGGAGGTGTAGAGGGATTGGACGTCCATGGTGAGGAGGATGGAGGTGTAGAGGGATTGGTCGTCCATGGTGAAGAGGATGGAGGTGTAGAGGGATTGGACCTCCATGGGGAGGAGGATGGAGGTGTAGAGGGATTGGACCTCCATGGGGAAGAGGATGGAGGTGTAGAGGGATTGGTTGGACGTCCATGGGGAAGAGGATGGAGGTGTAGAGGGATTGGGCCTCCATGGGGAAGAGGATGGAGGTCTAGAGGGATTGGACCTCCATGGGGAAGAGGATGGAGGTGTAGAGGGATTGGGCCTCCATGGGGAGGAGGATGGAGGTGTAGAGGGATTGGTTGGACCTCCATGGTGAAGAGGATGGAGGTGTAGAGGGATTGGGCCTCCATGGTGAAGAGGATGGAGGTGTAGAGTGATTGGACCTCCATGGGGAAGAGGATGGAGGTGTAGAGGGATTGGTTGGACCTCCATGGTGAAGAGGATGGAGGTGTAGAGGGATTGGGCCTCCATGGGGAAGAGGATGGAGGTGTAGAGGGATTGGGCCTCCATGGGGAGGAGGATGGAGGTGTAGAGGGATTGGGCCTCCATGGGGAGGAGGATGGAGGTGTAGAGGTATTGGTTGGACCTCCATGGTGAAGAGATGGAGGTGTAGAGGGATTGGGCCTCCATGGTGAAGAGGATGGAGGTGTAGAGGGATTGGACCTCCATGGTGAAGAGGATGGAGGTGTAGAGGGATTGGACCTCCATGGGGAGGAGGATGGAGGTGTAGAGGGATTGGTTGGACCTCCATGGGGAAGAGGATGGAGGTGTAGAGGGATTGGACCTCCATGGGGAGGAGGATGGAGGTGTAGAGGGATTGGACCTCCATGGTGAAGAGGATGGAGGTGTAGAGGGATTGGACCTCCATGGGGAAGAGGATGGAAGTGTAGAGGGATTGGACCTCCATGGTGAGGAGGATGGAGGTGTAGAGGGATTGGACCTCCATGGTGAAGAGGATGGAGGTGTAGAGGGATTGGACCTCCATGGGGAAGAGGATGGAGGTGTAGAGGGATTGGGCCTCCATGGGGAAGAGGATGGAGGTGTAGAGGGATTGGATGGACCTCCATGGGGAGGAGGATGGAGGTGTAGAGGGATTGGACCTCCATGGGGAAGAGGATGGAGGTGTAGAGGGATTGGGCCTCCATGGGGAAGAGGATGGAGGTGTAGAGGGATTGGATGGACCTCCATGGGGAGGAGGATGGAGGTGTAGAGGGATTGGACCTCCATGGGGAAGAGGATGGAGGTGTAGAGGGATTGGGCCTCCATGGGGAGGAGGATGGAGGTGTAGAGGGATTGGACCTCCATGGGGAGGAGGATGGAGGTGTAGAGGGATTGGACCTCCATGGGGAGGAGGATGGAGGTGTAGAGGGATTGGACCTCCATGGGGAAGAGGATGGAGGTGTAGAGGGATTGGGCCTCCATGGGGAGGAGGATGGAGGTGTAGAGGGATTGAATGGACCTCCATGGGGAGGAGGATGGAGGTGTAGAGGGATTGGACCTCCATGGGGAAGAGGATGGAGGTGTAGAGGGATTGGGCCTCCATGGGGAGGAGGATGGAGGTGTAGAGGGATTGGACCTCCATGGGGAAGAGGATGGAGGTGTAGAGGGATTGGGCCTCCATGGGGAGGAGGATGGAGGTGTAGAGGGATTGGGCCTCCATGGGGAGGAGGATGGAGGTGTAGAGGGATTGGGCCTCCATGGGGAGGAGGATGGAGGTGTAGAGGGATTGGATGGACCTCCATGGGGAAGAGGATGGAGGTGTAGAGGGATTGGATGGACCTCCATGGGGAGGAGGATGGAGGTGTAGAGGGATTGGATGGACCTCCATGGGGAAGAGGATGGAGGTGTAGAGGGATTGGATGGACCTCCATGGTGAGGAGGATGGAGGTGTAGAGGGATTGGATGGACCTCCATGGGGAGGAGGATGGAGGTGTAGAGGGATTGGATGGACCTCCATGGGGAGGAGGATGGAGGTGTAGAGGGATTGGATGGACCTCCATGGGGAGGAGGATGGAGGTGTAGAGGCATTGGGCCTCCATGGGGAAGAGGATGGAGGTGTAGAGGGATTGGATGGACCTCCATGGGGAGGAGGATGGAGGTGTAGAGGGATTGGACCTCCATGGGGAAGAGGAGGTGGTTGGGGGCCAGGGAACTGGAAATGGTTGATATGATGTAGAGGAATTGTGGATGTAGGTGGGAAGGGACTGGGCAAGGGGAGAGAGAAGGGAGTCAAGATGACCAGTGATGAGTTCCATGGGGCAGGAACCGGCTGACACGATTGGTCTACCCGGGACGGCCATGTTTGTGGGTTTTGGGTAGGAGGGAGAAGCCAGATGTCCTCCTTTCCCCAGCTCGGCCTCTGCCCTCTGACCTCTGACCAGCCACACAGCTGGAGGTGCCACCACCATCACCACACCTTGCCCCCTCCCCCAACAACCACGTCAAGCCCTGGCGCAGGCTGCCATTGGTTGGAGGACCCGCCGCCCTTTCCCGGTCCTCCAGCTGCCCCCGCATCCCTATTGGTCGCAGCGCCAGTCACTCAGCGGGCACTGGGTGCCACGTCACAATGAGCCCCAGCGGGAGGGAGAGCCGTTTGGGGGCGGGCCACGCCCCTTCCTTGCCGCGCCGCCATTGGTTGGAGGACGCACGGCCCTTTCCCGGTCCTCCAGCTACTCCGCCACCCTATTGGTCGGAGCGCGAGTCACTCAGCGCTCACTGGGTGACACGTCACAATAAACCCTAACGGGAAAGGAGAGCGGGGCCGGGCCGCGCCCCTTCTTTCCTTGCTGCGCCGCCATTGGTTGCGGGACCCGCCGCTCTTTCCCGGTCCTCCAGCTTTGCCCGCCTCCCTATTGGTCGGATCGCCAGTCACTCAGCGGGCCACTGGGTGGCACGTCACAATCAGCCCCAGCGGGAGGGAGAGCCGGGCCACGCCCCTTCCTTCCTTCCTTGCCGCGCCGCCATTGGTTGGAGGACCAGCCGGACGCGAAACCCCGCCCTCCTCCCCGGCACCTCGCTGTGCCGATTGGTAGCAGCTCACGTCATTCACCATCCCGGCCACGCCCCTCCGCCCCTTGGAGATCACGTGCTCCGCTCTTCCAGCCGCCGCTTCTGCTGAAGTCCGTTGGTCCGGGTATGGATGTCAGGGTTCGTCTTTTATTTGCGTCTCTCTCTCGCTCTCTTTCTCCCCGCTCTCCTGAACCCCACCCCACGGCGAGCTCCCTCCCTCGCTCAGTTTCGCGGCGCAAAACTCACTTTCCGGCAGACATTCGGCCCGTCGGTCGTCGACCTGGCCCTCTGAATCCAGCGCGCAGGCGCATTGCCGGCGCCTGGTCCGGGGGTGGGGGGGGGGGGGGGGGAGTGAGCGAGCCGACTGAGCATGCGCAGAGGACAACTTGCCTATTTAAAGGGACACTGCCCCTGAGTTGACTTGTGATCTAAAGGGCCAGCGTTTATGGCCCGTCCCTGATCGCACCCTGGCCCAGCGGGCATTTAAGAGCCGGCCGCCTCGCGGTGAGGGGGTCACGTAGGCCAGCCCGGGGGAGGAGGGCAGATTTCCCTCCCTTCGCAGGAGGGACATCCCTCGGTGAACCCAGGTGGGTTTCTTGGGAGAGCGGTTCCATGGTCGTCGGCACCTGCTCCTTCCGTGTGCGGGAAAGGTGGGTTCGCCCGACCGTCCGGCCTGCTGAGGCCCCAGTGGGTTCACGCGTGACCCCAACTGCTCCGATTCTGCAGTTATTCCTGCCGCTAATGAAATTCAGGACCGAGTCTGGCCTTGTGATATCCGTTCGTCCTGCGTTCTCTGTTGTGCTTCGTCAGCTTGTAAGTCTGGTGGAGATAGTAACGTCTTAAGGCGCAGGGCGTCGCACCGCTTGTCACGTTTGCTTGTCCTGTCCACGAACCAGGGCAGGGCCCTCTTGGAGTGTTGTGATAGGTTGCCAGATCAGTTCCATTCTCCCGCCTTCTCCCCATAATCTTTGATCCCCTTACCAATCAAGAACCTATCTATCTCGGTATTAAATACACTCAATGACCTGGGCTCCACAGCCTTCTGTGGCAATGAATTCCATAGATTCACCACTGTCTGGCTAAAGAAGTTTCTCCTCATCTCTGTTCTAAAAGCTCTTCCCTTTACTCTGAGGCTGTGCCTCGGGTCCGAGTCTCTCCTACTCATGGAGACATCTTCCCCACGTCCACTCTATCCAGGTCTTTCAGTATTCTGTAAGTTTCAATCAGATCCCCCCCACCTCATCCTTCTAAACTCCATCGAGTATAGACCCAGAGTCCTCAAACGTCCCTCATATGTTAAACCTTTCATTCCTGGGATCATTCTCGTGAACCTCCTCTGGACCCCTCTCCAGGGCCAGAACATCCTTCCTGAGATACGGGGCCCAAAATTGCTCACAATATTCTAAATGTGGTCTGACCAGAGCCTTATATAAAGCCTCAGCTGCACATCCCTGCTTTTATATTCTAGTCCTCTCGAAATAAATGCCAACATTGCATTTGCCTTCCTAACTACCGACTCAACCTGCGAGTTAACCTTAAGAGAATCCTGGACTAGGGACTCCCAAGTCCCTTTGCGCTCCAGATTTCTGAATTAAATAAATGCGGGAAACATTTCAGTGACCTCATTGGAAGGAAGGCCATCATTCGCTAAACTTAAATTTGAAACCTTCCCCATGGCGCTAGCTAACCTACCCTCGAGGTCCTTGGTCCCCAGCTCTGTAAAAAAAAACTTCCTGGGAACTTGCAGCTACTCCTCTTCCCTGACTACCTACTTTCTGTTCACCTTCCCACTTTTTAATCCTTTTTCGATTTGAAAGAGTGATGGAAGAAAGGTTTACTCTATGAACAAACTCATAATCGTCAGCTACCTCTGCTGCTCGTCTTCCAGAATCAACCCTCCATTCCCCCACATGAGTTCTCACTATCGAAGGGACTGAATCTTTAAGTTGTTCCAAAAGAATGACTTCCCTAAGGGCTGCATACGTTGCTTCTATTTTTAATGCGCGGGTCCATCGGTCAAAATTACTTGGTTTTACTCTTTCAAACTCAATATGAGTTTGCCCAGGCTGATTTCTCTTATTCCTAAATTCCTGCCTGTATGCTTCAGGATCCAACGCCTATGCACTCAAGATAGCCTTTCTCACCACATCATAATTCACCACCATTTCTTCTGAAAGAGAAGCCAAAACCTCGTGCTCCCTGCCTAACAAATGAGACTGTAATAATAACGTCCAGTCTTCCTGTGGCCATTTCATCGGTTTAGCCAGCTTCTCGGATGAAATAAAGAATGCTTCAATACCTTTTCCCCCAAATTTTGGAAGAGCTTGTATAAATGTAAACATCTCCCGACTGGGTTTCACTCCAGAGGCAAATCCTTTCCTCACCTACAGGCATCTCTTGTTTAACTACCAGCGTTTTCAGTAAGAATTCTCTCTCTCTCTCTCTCTTCTTCACCATCCTCCTCCTCTATCCACACAATTTCTGATTCCCTTTTAAAAGCCGTTTCTCTGTCCTTTGCTTCCAATTCAAGCTTTTTCATTTGCAACTGAAGAGCTCCAGCTGTGACCCACTGGTGTCAGCTTTCACTTCCGACTGTAGACGCTGTACTACACTACTAATTATATCGGATTTCCTAGCGCCCTCAGGTAACCCCCAATTTTAACTTGCCTGCCAACTCTGTCAGCTTGCTTTTGGTTACTTCCTCCAACCCAGTCAGAGTTATCTCTCCTACTCCCAGACAAGTCTTGGCAATTGCCAAGGCCACCTTGCAGTCTCGCCACTTCTAAAGCACCTCACCAACTCCTGAACTCAAAGCGCTTCTCACACTCGTAAGCCTTAAGATTCACCAATTCCTAACCAATCGAGGAATTAGAATTATTGTTACCCTGGATTAGCCCCCAATTGTTATGACCCAGCAGTTGGTAAAGGCTGAGTTATTAAAAAAAAAACCCCAGAAGGAGACTTTAAACAACTGTCATAACCTATATTTTTAAGCGGTTATGTTTGAGATGCGACTCTAAATTCAGGAATCAGACCACCAGTTGTCGAGAGGTTTTATATTAGACTAAATGAAACAATTTATTATTTTACACAAGTTAAACATATACACATGGCTACAAATGACTAATATCAGAACTTTTAATAAATTCCCAACCTAATCTCCATTAAGGCAACAATATAGACTTAGCCAGTCACAAGGCAAAGCATTTTCCCCTTACGAATTCAAAATGTAGTTCCTCTTACTTTGGTTCCTGTGGAGAGAGTTGTAGGCTTACAGCTCTTGCGATCTTACATTGTCTCTGCCCTCTACACACGCAAACTGGCATTGACTATATCCAGCACATCTCATCGAATGTAAATTCTCATTGTACCACCTGCCTCTTTGAACTCCACCTCTTCTAACAGTAAAACTCCTTTCATAGTACCAATTTTTTTAGTAATATAAACATATTTGGTCTCTGCTAGCTAGGTGCCAGATTCCACTCCACTTCTTGAATGCTCTATTCAAAAGAGTCTGGGAAGAGCATCCTGCAGTCAGCATCGCGGTGAAGTAGTCTGGGAAGAGTGTCCTGCAGTCAGCATCGTGGTGAAGCAGTCTGGGAAGAGTGTCCTGCAGTCAGCATCACGGTGAAGCAGTCTGGGAAGAGTGTCCTGCAGTCAGCATCACGGTGAAGCAGTCTGGGAAGAGTGTCTTGCAGTCAGCATCGCGGTGAAGCAGTCTGGGAAGAGTTTCCTGCAGTCGGCATCGTGGTGAAGCAGTCTGGGGAGAGTGTCCTGCAGTCAGCATTGCGGTGAAGTAGTCTGGGAAGAGTGTCCTGCAGTCAGCATCACGGTGAAGCAGTCTGGGAAGAGTGTCCTGCAGTCAGCATCACAGTGAAGCAGTCTGGGAAGAGTGTCCTGCAGTCAGCATCGCGGTGAAGCAGTCTGGGAAGAGTGTCCTGCAGTCAGCATCATGGTGAAGCAGTCTGGGAAGAGTGTCCTGCAGTCAGCATCGCGGTGAAGCAGTCTGGGAAGAGTGTCCTGCAGTCAGCATCGCGGTGAAGCAGTCTGGGAAGAGTGTCCTGCAGTCAGCATCACGGTGAAGCAGTCTGGGAAGAGTGTCCTGCAGTCAGCATCACGGTGAAGCAGTCTGGGAAGAGTATCCTGCAGTCAGCATCGCGGTGAAGCAGTCTGGGAAGAGTGTCCTGCAGTCAGCATCACGGTGAAGCAGTCTGGGAAGAGTGTCCTGCAGTCAGCATCGCGGTGAAGCAGTCTGGGAAGAGTGTCCTGCAGTCAGAATCACGATGAAGCAGTCTGGGAAGAGTGTCCTGCAGTCAGCATCGCGGTGAAGCAGTCTGGGAAGAGTGTCCTGCAGTCAGCATCACGGTGAAGCAGTCTGGGGAGAGTGTCCTGCAGTCAGCATCACGGTGAAGCAGTCTGGGAAGCGTGTACTGCAGTCAGCATCACGGTGAAGCAGTCTGGGAAGAGTATCCTGAAAATAACAAGAGCGACATCACAAGACAGAGCAAGAGAGAGGCGGAGAGATCAGAACCAGCGCAAGTGCAGGGAAACTTCAAAAAGTGTCGGCAGCACAAAGGCAAGAGCTGATTGGTGAGTAGTGGGTAAGTGTTTTTCTCCAGTTTAAAATAGATTAAGCTAAGGAAAGGTAAGAGTTCTAGCTTTTATTTAAAGTACATAAATACTTTAACTTTTTTACTGTATTTAACTTAAGGCTTTTTTTTCAACTAGAGACATAGCAGGGCAGCTCAGTCCCGTGTTATGTTCCACCTGCAACATGTGGGAAGTCCTAGATGCTCCTTGTGCTCTGGCTGACCACGTATAAAAGCAATAGGGTTGTTGTGGTGGGTGATTTTAACTTTCCTTATATTGACTGGGAATCACTTAGTGCTCGGGGTTTGGATGGTGTGGAATTTGTAAGGTGCATCCAGGAGGGCATCCTGAGACAATATGTAGAAAGTCCAACTAGGGAAGGAGCATTACTGGACCTGGTATTAGGGAATGAACCCGGCCAGGTGGTCGAAGTTTCAGTAAGAGAGCATTTCGGGAAAAGTGACCATAATTCAGCAAATTTCAAGGTAGCAGGGGTATTGAGTATAAAAGCTGGGAAGTCATGCTGCAGCTGTACAGAACCTTGGTTAGGCCACACTTGGAATATTGCGTGCAATTCTGGTCACCACATTACCAGAAGGATATGGAGGCGTTGGAGAGGGTGTGGAGGAGGTTTACCAGGATGCTGCCTGGGTCTGGAGGTTATTAGCTATGAGGAGAGGTTGGAGAAACTCGGATTGTTCTCACTAGAGCGACGGAGATTGAGGGGCGACTTGATAGACGTTTACAAAATTATGAGCGGCATGGACAGAGTAGATAGTCAGAAGCTTTTTCCCAGAGTGGAAGAGTCAATTACTAGGGGGACATAGATTTAAGGTGAGAGGAGAAAGCTTTAGAGGAGATGTGCGGGGCAAGTTTTTTACGCAGAGGGTAGTGAGTGTCTGGAATTCGCTGCCAGAGGAGGTGGTGGAAGCAGGTACGATAGTGGCGTTTAAGCGGCAGCTTGACAAATACATGAATAGGACGGGAACAGAGGGGATAGGGACCCCGGAAGTGCAAAACGTTTTAGTTTGACGGGCAATATGATCGGCGCAGGCTTGGAGGGCCGAAGGGCCTGTTCCTGTGCTGTACTTTGCTTTGTTCTTTGTGTACAGGAAGTGCCACCAGCTGCAGCTCCTCACTGAGGTGCCTCTGCGAGGCTGAGAGTTTCGTGGTCCTGCAAGCAGAATTTAGGGAGCTAGGAAGCAGGTTAATAAACAAGACCTCCAAGGTCGTCATCCCTGGATTACTTCCAGTGCCACGCGCTAGTGAGTACAGAAATAGGAGGTTAGTCCAGATGAACGCGTGGCTGGAGAGATGGTGCAGGAGGGAGGGCTTTAGGTTTCTGGGACATTGGGACTGTTTCTGGGGGGGGCGGTAGGACCTGTACAAGGCGGACGGGTTGCACCTGAACCGGAACGGGACCAGCGTCCTTGCGGGGAGGTTTGCTTAGTGCTGTCGGGGAGGGTTTAAACTAACTTAGCAGGGGGATGGGATCCTGAGAGGAGGTTCAGCAGTGGGGAGATGCACAGCCAAAATTAGAAGAAAGTCTGGAAGGCATAGAAATTATAGGTCAGTTAAGGCACAAGGGAGTTTGGCGAGGTTGGGTAGTGTTTATTTTAATGCAAGGAGTCCCGACGAATAAGGCAGATGAGTTGAGGGCACAAGTTAACACATGGAAGTATGATGTCATTGCTGTCACGGAGACATGGTTGAGAGAGGGGCAGGATTGGCAGCTCAATATTCCAGGATTCAGGGTCTCAGGCGAGACAGGGAAGGAGGTAAGAAAGGAGGGGGTATCAATATTGATCAAGGAATCAATTACGGCAGTAAGGAGGGTTGACATCCTCGAAGGCTCCTCAAATGAAGCCATATGGGTAGAACTGAGAAACAAAAAAGGAGCAACCACATTGCTGGGAGTGTACTATAGGCCCCCAAACAGTCAGAGAAATAGAAGAGCAGATATGTAGGCAAATTTCAGAGAAGTGTAAAAATAATAGTGTAGTAATAGTGGGGGTTTCCAATTTCCCCAAAATTAATTGGTTTAGGCGTAGTGTGATAGGTTTAGAGGGAGTGGAATTCTTAAATGCATCCAGGAGAGCTTTTCAAGCCAGTACATAGAAGTTCCTACAAGAGAGGGGGCGGACCTGGACTTAATTATAAAGAATGAAGCCCGGCAAGTGGTAGAGGTATCAGTGGGGGAGCATTTTGCAGATAGTGATCATAACTCAGTTAGATTCAAGGTTGTTATGGAAAAGGACAAGGATGGGATAGAAATCAGAGTTCTAGATTGGGGTAAAGCCGATTTTAATAAGATCAGATATGATTTGGCCAGAGCGGACTGGGAGCAGCTACTTTTAGGTAAATCTGCGTCAGAGCAGCGGGACTCATTCAAGAAGGAAATAGGGAGGGTACAGGGCCAACATATTCCAGTAAAGAGAAAGGGTGGGACCAACAAATCCAGGGTACCCAGGATGTCAAGGGATATACAGGATTGGATAAAGAGAAAAAGGGAGGCTTATGGCACATACCGAGGGCCCAAAACAGCGGAAGCCTGACAGGAGTATAGAATGTGTAGGGGGGAACTTAAAAAGCAAATTAGGAGAGCAAAAAAGGGAGCATGAGAAAACATTGGCAGGTAAAATAAAGGAAAATCCAAAGTTATTTTACAAGTACATTAAGAATAAGAGGATAACTAGGGAAAGAGTAGGGCCCATTAAGGACCATAGTGGTGATTTGTGTGTGGAGCTGGAAGACGTAGGTAGGGTTCTAAATGAATACTTTGTGTCGGTGTTCACAAGTGAGAGGGACGACGTGGGTATGGAAATCAGGCAGAAGGACTGTGATATAATTAAAGAAATTGGCATAGAAAGGGAGGAGGTTCTAAGTGGTCTGGCAGGCTTAAAAGTAGATAAATCTCCAGGCCCGGATGAAATGTATCCCAGACTGTCGAGTGAGGCAAGGGAGGAGATAGCAGGGGCGCTGGCAATGATTTTCAGTACCTCCCTGGCCGCAGGAGAGGTGTCAGAGGACTGGAGGACAGCCATTGTGGTACTGTTATTCAAGAAGGGAGGAAGGGGTAAACCAGGGAACTACAGGCCAGTCAGTCTAACCTCAGTGGCGGGGAAACTATTGGAAGCAATTCTGAGGGACAGAGTTAATCTCCACTTGGAGAGGCAGGGATTAATCAAGGACAGTCAGCATGGTTTTGTTAAGGGGAGGTCATGTCTGACCAATTTGATTGAATTTTTCGAAGAGGTGACCAGGTGTGTAGATGAGGGCAATGCATTTGACGTAGTCTACTTGGACTTCGGCAAGGCTTTAGATAAGGTCCCGCATGGGAGACTGATAACGAAGGTGAGAACCCATGGGATCCAAGGCAATTTGATCCAGAATTAGCTGAGTGGCAGGAAGCAGAGGGTGATGGTCGAGGGGTGCTTTTGTGACTGGATGCCTGTGTCCAGTGGGGTTCCACAGGGATCGGTGTTGGGTCCCTTGCTGTTTGTGGTATATATCAACGATCTAGACTTGAATGTAGGAGAGTTGATCAGTAAGTTCATAGATGACATGAAAATTGGTGGGGTGGTAAATAGTGAGGAGGGTAGCCTTAGATTACAGGAGGATATAGACGGGCTGGTCAGCTGGGCTGATCAGTGGCAAATGGAATTTAATCCAGATAAGTGTGAGGTGATGCACTTGGGCAGGACAAACAAGGCACGGGAATACACAATGAATGATAGGATCCTGGGAAGTACCGAGGATCAGAGGGACCTCGGTGTGCATGTCCGCCGGTCCCTTAAGGTAGCGGGACAGGGAGATAAGGTGGTTAAGAAGGCATATGGGATACTTGCCTTTATTAGCCGAGGCATAGAATATAAGAGCAGGGAGGTTATGCTGGAACTGTATAAAACGCTGGTTAGGCCACAGCTAGAGTATTATGTGCAGTTCTGGAATCTGCATTATAGGAAGGATGTGATTGCGCTAGAGAGAGTGCAGAGGAGATTTACCAGGATGTTGCCTGGACTGGAGAGTTTTAGCTATGAGGAGAGATTGGATAGACTGGGGTTATTTTCCCTGGAGCAGAGGAGATTGATGGGGGACATGATTGAGGTGTATAAAATGATGAGGGGCATAGATAGGGTAGACAGGAAGGAACGTTTCCCTTGGTGGAGGGATCAAAAGTCAAGGGGCATAGATTTACGGTAAGGGGCAGGAGGTTTAGGAGGGAATGTGAGGAAGAATTTTTTCACCTAGAGGGTGGTGGGAATCTGGAACTCACTGCCTGAAAGGGTGGTAGAGGCAGAAACCCTCTTAACATTGAAGAAGTACTTGGATGTACACTTGCGATGATGCCCATGGCAGACAAGGCTATGGGCCTAGTGCTGGAAAAGGGGATTAGAATAGTCAGGTACTTGTTTGACCGGGGCAGACTCGATGGGCCGAAGGGCCTTTTTCTGCGCTGTAGACCTCTATGACTCTAAAAATTGCAAATGCATTCGACCTCTCTGTTTACATCTGAAAACTAGTACCCATCAAAGCACCCAGACTAGCTGGCTTTAATCCAATTAAGATACACCCGCAGACTAAACCACTAATTTAAAAGAAAAATATTTTCCAATAATATTATACGCATTAATAGCTTCGTGACATAAATATATTCAGTGACCCGGCCTCCACAGCCTTTGTGGTAGAGAATTCCACAGGTTCACCAGCCTCTGAGTGAAGAGGTTTCTCCTCATCTCAGTCCTGAATGGTCTACCCCGTATCCTTAGACTGTGGCCCCTTGTTCTAGACCCCCCCCACCCCCCTATAGCCAGAGGAAACACCATCCCTGCATCCAGTCTGTCCATCCTTGTCAGAATTTTATACGTTTCAATGAGATCCCCTCTCATTGTTCTAAACTCTAGAGAATCTAGGCCTAGTCGGCCCAATCTCTCCTCATACGACAATCCTGCCATCCCAGGAATCAGTCTGGTGAACCTTCGCTGCTCTCCCTCGAATGGCAAGTGTATCCTTTCTTAGGTAAGGAGACCAAAACTGCACACAATACTCCAGGTGTGGTCTCACCAGGGCCCTGTACAGCTGCAGTAGGACATCCTTGCTCCTGTGCTCGAGTCCTCTCGCAATGAAGGCCAACACACCATTTGCCTTCCTAACTGCTTGCTTGCTTTCAGTGACTGGTGTACAGGGACACCCAGGTCCCTCTGTACATCCACATTTCCCAATCTATCACTATTTACCCCAGTCACCACCTGCCACTCCGAAAAAGACCCGTTTATTCCTACTCTCTGTTTCCTGTCTGCTAACCAATTCTCAATCCCTGCCAATGTATTACCCCCAATCCCCATGTGCTTTAATGTTACTCACTGACCTCATATGTGGGACATGATCAAAAGCTTTCTGAAAATCCAAATACACCACATCTACTGGTTCTCCTTTATCTACTCTGCTAGTTACGTCCTCAAAAAAAAAACTCCAGTAGGTTTGTCAAACACGATTTCCCTTTCGTGAATCCACGTTGACTTTGTCTAATCCCGTTGATGTTTTTCTAAGTGTCCTGTTATCACATCTGTTAGGCTAACCGGTCGATAATTCCCTGATTTTTTCCCCCCCCCTCTCCCTCCTTTTTTGAATAGTGGGGTTACGTGTGCCACCCTCCAAACTGCCGGGAACCTACAGAATTTTGGACGATGACAACCAACACATCCGCTATTTCCAGCGCCACCTCCTTTAGTGCCCCTGGGGGCGTAGATTATCAGGCCCTGGGAGTTTTATAGGCTTTCAGTTCCATTAATTTCTCTAGCACTGTTTTTATAGTAATACTAATTTCCTTCAATTCCTCCTTCTCACTAGACCCTCGATTCCCAAGCATTTCTGGGAAGTTATTAGTGTCTTCCTCCGTGAAGGCAGAACTAAAGTAGTTGTTTAACTGCTCTGCCATTTCCTTGTTCTCTGTTCTAAACCCTCCCGTTTCGGACTGTAAGGGACCTACATTTGTCTTCACTAATCTTTTTCTTCTTACCTCATTATAGAAGCTTTACGAGTGTGCTTTTATTCTCCTTGCAAGTTTACTCTCGAACACTATCTTTCCTCTCTTGGTCTACCTTTGCTGAATTCTAAACTGCTCCTGGTCCTCAGCCTTGCTACCCTTTTCAACAACGTTATATGACTCCTCTTTGGACCTAATACTATCCTTAATTTCTTTGGTCGGACATAGTTGGGGCCGCTTTTCCTATCCTGTTGTGTCTTTGCGCCCGGAAGGAATGTATAACTGTTGCGGTGCTTCCATTCGCTCCTTCAATATTAGCCATCGCTACTTTCACCTGCTCCGCGCTCAACTGCCATGTTCTCCCCTGACTACCGCCCGGCACTGGTGAGGAATCCCGAGGTTACTCCCCGACCTTTAATTTCCTCCCATCCCCAGAAATCCATGGGAGTATTCAACTTCTCTCCCGCTGCAGCCCCTGCCCGCCTCTTCCTACCCCTGCATCCCCGTTTCCTGTTCCCTGCAGTCCCCCCTTCCCTGCGGGGCGGGGCTGCGGTTCTGCCTCCAGGAGCTGGACTCCCAGCCCCGCGGCGACCACCCACCCCCCCCCCCCGCCCCCCGTCACCTCGAGGTCGCAAACCCTACGTCCAGGACCAAGCGACTGCAGGCATTTGCTGCAGCCCTGGGTCACGGGGAGCAACCTGGAGTTCCCGCATAGCAAAGGATTTGCAGGAATTAGGGGAATCGTCGTTGTCCTTAAAGATTTACCGGTTTACACTCTATTATTATTTATTAGGTAAAAGTAGAATGTGCTGGAGGAATCCAGCCAGTCTGGCAATATCTGTGCAGAGGGAAAAACAATGTAAACAGTTCAAGCCTTTAGTCAGATTCGCAGCATGTTATGAGGTAATCCAGCCCACGTTGCCTACTGCCAAACAAACATGCCATCCAGCTCCTGCTTACTCCCGCTCTTGCCCCGTCGCTCTGTGGCACTCCCAGCGAGTTCCCTGAACCCTCTCCAGTTTGACCCCCATCTTTCCTGTGATGCTGCAGGGGGAGGCGATGGCGTAGCGGAATTGTCGCTGGACTAGTGATCCCAGGGTAATGGGTCCCGGGTTCGAAATCCCACCATGGCAGAGGGGTGGAACTTGAATTCAACAAAAATCCAGGATTAAAAGTCTAATGAGGACCACTGTTGATTTGTTGCAAAAACCCGTCTGGTTCACGCATGCCCCTTTAGGGAAGGGAATCTGCCCTCCTTACCCGGTCTGGCCTACATATGACTCCAGGCCCACAGCAAAAAGTGGTGGACTCTTAAAATGCCCAGTGAACAAGGGCAATTGGGGATAGGCAATAAATTCTGGCCTGGTCTCTGGTGCTCCCTAAAGCTGCAATGTAACCCTCCTGCATTTTATGCACAGGCCCTGTCCAACATCAGGGACAGACCACACCATGTGGGAACCCCGTCGGTGCTTTTCTTGCGGACGGCCCACTTTCCCTCTATTCCCTCCACACTTTGCAGCATTGCCGCGAAGCTATTAATGTATGTAACATTTTGGAAAACATTGGAAAACTTAGTGAGCTTAAAGTCAAGCCAGTCTGGGTGCTTTGATGGGCACTGGTTTTGTTATGGAAGAGAGATAGCGTGTGTTTGCATCTTTTGAATAGAGCATTCACGGAGTGGGGGTGAAAACTGATGCCTATCTAGCAGCTACCAAGCAATCTGTTTATATCACTAATAAAATTGGTGCAGTGAATGGGGTTTCATTGTTAAAAAGGTGAAGTTCAAAGAGGCTGGTTGGACAATGAGAATTTGAATTCAATCGGCGATGGTAGGTGTAACTTCAGTAGTTTTCGGGTGTGCGGGGCAGAGGCAAGGTGAGATCAGAAGGCAGCTGCAAGCCTCCAACTGGCTCCACAGGAACCAAAGTGGAAAGAACCTTATTTTGGATTCATATGGTGAAAGTGCTTTGCCTGGTGCCTGGTGAAGCCTATGGGTTGCTGTGGCCTTCATGGAGATCAGTTTGGGAATTTGTCGCAAGTTATGACTGTAGTAATTTGTCGCCATGTGTACACATATTTTAACCTGTGTAAATGAATAAAATGTTTCATTTAGCTTAATGTAAAACCTCGAGAACTGGTAGCCTGATTCCTGAATTTAGAGCTGCATCTCAAACACAACACTGAAAAATTATAGGTTATGACAGTTGTTTCAAGTCTGCCTCTGGGATTTTTAAATACCAACTGCATCGGTTATAACAAGTATCCCACTATTTGTTTTGTGTTACCTTTGCCATTTTCCTTCCCTCATATGCGTTTACCCTCCATCAAGGATATAGTCAAGGGTGTAAATGCTTTGGAAGCAGTTCAGAGAAGGTTTACCAGACTAATACCAGGAATGTGTGGGCTGTTTTATGAGGGAAGGTCGGACAGGTTAGGCTGGTATCCGCTGGAGTTTAGGAGAGGGAGAGGCGACTGGATTGAAACCTTTAAGATCCTGAGGGGGGTCTCGGACAGGGTGGGACGTGGAGAGTATGTTTCCAATTGTGGGAGAATCTAGAACGAGGGGGGGGGGGAGGGGGTCGCTGTTTAAAATTAAGGGGTCGCCCATTTAGGACAGAGATGAGGCGAAATTATATCTCTCCGAGGGTGGTGAGTCTTTGGAACTCTCTCCCTCAAAAGGCAGTGCTTGCAGAGCCTTTGAATATTTTTCAAGGCAAAGGTGGATAGATTCCTGATAAGCAAGGGGGTGAAAGGTTATCGAGGGGTAGGTGGGTGCAGATTTCAGGTGACTATCAGATCCGTCATGATCTTATTAAACGGCGGAGCAGGCTCGAGGGGCTGAATGGCCTCCTGTTCCTTGTTCGTATGTTGGTATGCTCCTATGTATCAGCCCCCCTCCTCTCCATCTCCACGCCCTCCCCATCTCAGCCCTCCCCCAACTCAGCCCTCCCTCCCCTCCCCTCCCTGTCACTCCCTCTCCACATCCACCCTGTCAAGACCCCTCAGGATCTTAAATGTTTCAGTCACTTTTACTCTTCCAAACTCCAGCACATACAAGCCTAACCTGTCCGACCTTTCCTCATAAGACAACTCACCCATTCCAGGTATTATCTGGTAAACCTTCTCTGAACTGCTTCCAATGCATTTACACCCTTCCTTAAATAGGGTGACCAATACTGTATACTGTGCTCCAAATGTGGTCTCCCTAGTGCTCTGTATAACTGAAGCATAACCTCCCTATTTTTATATTCAAGTCCCTTCGCAATAAACAATAACGTTCTATTATCTTTCCTAATTACTTGCTCTACGTGTGTGCTAGCCTTTTACGATTTATGCACTAGGACGCCAAGATCCCTCTGCACCTCAGAGCTCTGCAATCTCTCACCATTTGGATAATACACTTCATACTAACCTTCTGTGATTCATACACTAGGACACCCAGATCCCTCTGCACCTCAGAGCTCTGCAATCTCTCACCATTTAGATAATACAATTCATACTAACCTTCTGTGATTCATGCACTAGGACACCCAGATCCCTCTGCATCTCAGAGCTCTACAATCTCTCATCATTTAGATAATACACTTCATACTAACCTTCTGTGATTCATGTACTAGGACACCCAGATCCCTCTGCATCTCAGAGCTCTGAAATCTCTCACCATTTAGATAATACACTTCATACTAATCTTTTGTGATTCATGCACTAGGACACCCAGATCCCTCTGCACCTCAGAGCTCTGCAATCTCTCACCATTTAGATAATACACTTCATACTAACCTTCTGTGATTCATGCACTAGGACACCCAGATCCCTCTGCGTCTCAGAGCTCTGCAATCTCTCACCATTTAGATAACACACTTCATACTAACCTTCTGTGATTCATGCACTAGGACACCCAGATCCCTCTGCATCTCAGAGCTCTGCAATCTCTCACCATGTAGATAATACACTTCATACTAACCTTCTGTGATTCATGCACTAGGACACCCAGATCCCTCTGCGTCTCAGAGCTCTGCAATCTCTCACCATTTAGATAATACACTTCATACTAACCTTCTGTGATTCATGCACTAGGACACCCAGATCCCTCTGTACCTCAGAGCTCTGCAATCTCTCACCATGTAGATAATACACTTCATACTAACCTTCTGTGATTCATGCACTAGGACACCCAGATCCCTCTGCGTCTCAGAGCTCTGCAATCTCTCACCATTTAGATAATACACTTCATACTAATCTTTTGTGATTCATGCACTAGGACACCCAGATCCCTCTGCACCTCAGAGCTCTGCAATCTCTCACCATGTAGATAATAGGCTCCTCTTTCATTCTTCCAGCCAAAATGGACCCAATTTCACATTTTCCCACATGGTACTCCTTTTGCCAGATCTTTGCCCACTCGCTTAACCTTATCCACATCATTTTGTAGCCTCCTTACGTCCCCTTCGTGCCTTACTTTCCTACCCACCGTCGTCTCATGAGAAAACTTGGCAACCATCCCTTTCTCTAAGTCCTTTGTATCAATTGCAAACAGCTGAGGACCCAGCACTTGAGCCCTGAGGTGCACCACCTGTTACATGGGGCCTGTACAACTGCTGCACAACAATATTGGCTCTAACTGGCTCTGTTTAGTTCTGTCTGGTTCTGATTGGTTCTGTTTGGCTCTGTCTGGCTCTGATTGGTTCTGTCTGGCTCTGTTTAGCTCTGTCTGGCTCTGTTTGGTTCTGACTGGTTTTGATTGGTTCTGTCTGGCTCTGTTTAGCTCTGTCTGGCTCTGTTTAGCTCTGTTTGGTTCCGTCTGGCTCTGTTTGGTTCTGTCTGACTCTGTTTGGTTCTGTCTGGCTCTGGTTCTGTCTGGCTCTGTTTAGCTCTGTCTGGCTCTGTTTGGTTCTGTCTGGCTCTGTTTGGTTCTGTCTGGCTCTGTTTGGTTCTGTCTGGCTTTGTCTGGTTCTGTTTAGTTCTGTCTGGCTCTGTCTGGCTCAGTTTTGCTCTGACCTGCTCCGTCTGCCTCTGTTTTGTTCTGTTTGGCTCTGTTTTCTTCTGTACAACTGCTGCACAACAATAAAAATAAATACATCAAAGCACACAGAAGCGACCAAGCTTTATTTATTCTAATGGGAGCTAAACACCAGCACTATTTCAGGCTCCGAGCACGAAGAAAGTAGAGCGCAAGCTGCAGTATAACACGGGGAAGCCATTGGCATGAAGTGAACCACTCGTAAGACACTAGCCAAGTGTTACATGGTGGCAGCGAGGAGGTGGGGCCAGCGTAGGGTCCCGCCCCCTTCCCCCCAGCGGCCAATGGTTGGAGGACGCGGGCCGTCCCGCGCGGAATGACGGGCGCCGCCCCCTTCCTTCCCCATCGAGCTCAGCCCCGCTCGGCTGCCATTGGCTGAAGGACCCATGCCGCCCACGTGGGGGGGTGCCGCCGTCTACTGCTCCCTTTTTCTGCCCCACCCATTCGAGCCACGCCTCGCTCTGCGGACATTGGTTGAAGGGCCCGTGCTGCCCGCCGAGCACCGCCCCCTCTCTGCCCCACCCATTCGAGCCGCGCCTCGCTCTGATGCCATTGGTGGAACAGCCCGTGCCGCCTGCGCGGGGTCCCGCCCCACCTCACCATTCGAGCCACGCCTCGCTCTGCGAGCCAATGGCTGAACATCCCGTGCCGCTGAGCACCGCCCCTTTCTCCCTTCCCCCCGCAACCGCTGATTGGAGCCCCGCCCCCTCAGCTGCTATTGGTTCAAGGGCCCAACGGTGCCGCTAGCGCCAACCCCTGAGGCTTCCCATTGGCCAGAAGCCACGTCAATCAGCTGGCGGACCCGCCCCACGCGCACTCAGCGACGCCACGTGAGTGCGCGGCGCGGCTTCCGTTGCTTCAACGGCCGCGCAGCGGGGGTGGGGGAGGGGTGAGAGAAGACGCTTCGCCGCCGGGACTCTGCAGGTCTGGCATTTTATGTGAATTTAATTTATTTATTGTTGGTCATTTATTTCCCGCCGGTCCACGTCTCTCCGAGGAAGTCGTTTCCTCTCCCCTCCCCCACCCGCCCGCTCAAATTCTCAACGGGCGCCGAGGAGAGTCGCGCATGCGTTGCGACCGACGACTTGGTGGGGGAGGGAGAAGCGCCTGCGCAGTGAGTCCGGGTCCGGGGGCGCCTGCGCAGTGAGGCGGGACCAGCGTCGCCTGTGCGGTGAGCGAAGGAACCCGGGGTGCGCCTGCGCAGTAGCGGCCGCCGCCAGCTGAATGGGGCGGTTTCTGCGGCGCGTGGAATTGTGGGTAGCTCGACCGCCATTAACGCCCCCACTTCTCCAACTCGCCCCACCCCCCCCCTCCCCATCCTGAGACTTCGGATGACACAGGATTTTTTTTTCTCTCTCTTATTAACTCACGGGGAGGTGAGCCTCGTTGACTGGGCCAACAGCATTTATTACCCATCCCTAATTGCCCCCTTGAGAAGGTGATGGGTGAGCCGCCGCCTTGAACCGCTGCAGTCCCCTATGTGGTGTAGGTACACCCACTCCCCATAACACATTTAAGAGGTCACTTTCATGTTTGGGCAGGGGGGGGGGGGGGTGCGGTGGTGGTGCGAGCATGAAAGTCCCCCTGCCTTCTCCCCGTAACCCCGCACGTTCTCCCTTTCCGGATAACAATCCGTTTCCCTCTTGATCGCCTCAGGTGAACCTCCCACTCCCCCCACCCCACACTTCCGGGCAGCGCCTTCCAGACCCGGACCACTCGCTTGCATGAAGTTTCTCCTCGTGTTTAACGACCGTGTCCCTCCGCTTCCCCATCCTCCTGCCAACGGGAACGGTTTGATTGTGTGGGAGAGGGGTGGGGGGGGAGCCTGAAAGGGGCAGGGCAGGGGGGGGCGCCGGCCGTCCCATACTGAAACTACGCGCCCCCTCCCCTCCACCCCAGCCGGGTCTGACGCCTGCGCGGGTGTGGCTGCAGAATGCGCCTTGCCCCAGGCGCACCCAGGAATGGGTCAGACCGGAAAGCCCGGGTCACACTGACCCTGAGGTGCACAACCGCAGTGCGGTTAGGGAGGGAGTCAATGCAGCCTGAGTTCTAGAGGATGTGCTGCTGGCTTATCGTCCCAACCTAACGACAGGTGTCAGCAGGTAGAATGCAGAAGGAGGGCCACGTTTGGCCTTTTCACACACACACCCCCCCCCCCCCCCCCCGCCCAAAATCAGGTCATACGAACATACGAGATACGGAGCAGGAGTCGGTCACAGGAGGAGCAGGGGATTTATCCGGTTCCCTCTTGAATGCCTAACGAATGACACCCAACACCTCACAGCAAATCCCACTCTCCCGCCATCTCCCCATAACCCCGCACGTTCTTCCTTTCCGGATAAATTCATTCTCCCAGGTGATGCAAGCGCCGCTGGCAAGGCCGCCATTTGTTTCCCGTCCCTAATCGCCTTTTGAGCTTGAGTGGCTTGCTTCTGCCATTTCAGAGGGGCGGTTCAGAGTCAGCCGCGTCGCTGCGGGGGGAGGGTCTGGAGTCACGTGTAGGGCCAGACCGGGTAAGGACGGCTGATTTCCCTCCCCTAAAGGTCATGAGTGAACCAGATGGGGTTTTTTAACGACAGCCGACGCTAATTGTCGTGGTCACCATCACTGAGGCTAACTTCATAATTCCAGGTGAATTAATTAATAAATCTGCAATTATAAAACTAGTCTCGGCGATTGCAGCCGGGACAACTGTCGTACAAACGAGAAAGGTTCATAATGTCCTTTAGGGAAGCAACTCTAAACCAGGAAATGAAAGTGGGGGAGGAAGCCAGGAAAAACCACAGCCACCAGAGAAGTGGTACTGAGGAAATTGTTAGAGCTGCGGACTCACAAGAGCCCAGGTCCTGATGGACTTCATCCTAGGGTCTTCAAAGAAGTGTTTAGTGAGATAATTGATGCATTGGTTTTCGTTTTCCAAAGCTCCCTAGATTTGGGGAAGGTCCCATTAGATTGGAAGATAAAAAAATGTAACTCCGTTATTCAAAATTGGAGAGAGAGAGAGAGAGAGAAAACGGGAAACTACAGGCCAGTTAGCTTAACGTCTGTCATAGGGAAATCGTTAGAAACTGTTATTAAAGATGTTCTAGCAGGGCACTTGGGTAAGCTTACGGTCATCTGGCAGAGTCCACATGGTTTTGTGAAAGGGAAATCGTTTTTGGTTAACTTATTGAAGTTATTTGAGGAAGTAACATGTGTTGTGGATAAGGGGAACCGGTGGATGTGCTGTACTTAGATTTCCAGAAGGCATTTGATAAGGTGCCACATCAAAGGTTACTACGATCACTAAAAGCTTATGGTGTCGGGGGTAACGTATTGGCTGGCTAACAAGGAGCAGACAGTAGGCATAAATGGGTCTTTTTCAGGTTGGCAGGATGTGACGAGTAGTGTACCACAGGGACCAGCGCTGGGACCTCAACTGTTTACAATTTATACAAATGACTTGGATGGATGGGATGGTTGCCAAATTTTCTGTTGACACAAAGACAGGTAGGAAAGTAAGCTGTGAAGATGACATAAGGGGCTACAAAAAGATATAGGCAGGTTAAGTGAGTGGGCAAAGATCTGGTAAATGGAGCATAATGTGGGAAAATGTGAAATGGTCCATTTTGGCAGGAAGAATAAAAGGGAAACATATTATCTAAATGGTGAGAGATTGCAGAGGTCTGAGGTGCAGAGGGATCTGGGTGTCCCAGTGCATGAATCACAGAAGTTTAGTATGAAGCATATTATCTAAATGGTGAGAGATTGCAGAGCTCTGAGGTGCAGAGGGATCTGGGTGTCCTAGTGCATGAATCACAGAAGGTTAGTATGAAGTGTATTATCTAAGTGGTGAGAGATTGCAGAGCTCTGAGGTGCAGAGGGATCTGGGTGTCCTAGTGCATGAATCACAGAAGGTTAGTATGAAGTGTATTATCTACATGCTGAGAGATTGCAGAGCTCTGAGGTGCAGAGGGATCTGGGTGTTCTAGTGCATAAATCACAGAAGGTTAGTGTGAAGTGTATTATCTACATGCTGAGAGATTGCAGAGCTCTGAGGTGCAGAGGGATCTGGGTGTCCTAGTGCATAAATCACAGAAGGTTAGTGTGAAGTGTATTATCTAAATGGTGAGAGATTGCAGAGCTCTGAGACACAGAGGGATCTGGGTGTCCTAGTGCATGAATCTCAGAAGGTTAGTATGAAGTGTATTATCTAAATGGTGAGAGATTGCAGAGCTCTGAGACGCAGAGGGATCTGGGTGTCCTAGTGCATGAATCACAGAAGGTTAGTGTGAAGCTTATTATCTAAATGGTGAGAGATTGCAGAGCTGTGAGGCACAGAGGGATCTGGGTGTTCTAGTGCATGAATCTCAGAAGGCTAGTATGAAGTGTATTATCTAAATGGTGAGAGATTGCAGAGCTCTGAGACACAGAGGGATCTGGGTGTCCTAGTGCATGAATCACAGAAGGTTAGTATGAAGTGTATTATCTAAATGGTGAGAGATTGCAGAGCTCTGAGACGCAGAGGGATCTGGGTGTCCTAGTGCATGAATCACAGAAGGTTAGTATGAAGTGTATTATCTACATGCTGAGAGATTGCAGAGCTGTGAGGTGCAGAGGGATCTGGGTGTCCGAGTGAATGAATCACAGAAGGTGAGTTTCCAGGTACAGCAGGTCATTAGGAAAGCGGACAGAAAGTTATCATTTATTGTGAGGGAAGTTGAATATAAAAGTAGGGAGGTGATGCCTCAGTTGTACAGGGCACTGGTGAGACCACATCTGGAGTGTTGTGTACAGAGTTGGTCTCCTTATTTAAGGAAGGATGTAAATGCGTTAGAAGCAGTTCAGAGACTAATACCAGGAATGTGCAGCCTGTTTTATGAGGGAAGGTCAGACAGGTTAGGCTTGTATCTGCTGGAGTGTAGAAGAGTGAGGGGCGACTCGATTGAAATCTTTAAGATCCTGAGGGGGGGGTCTCGGACAGGGTGGGACATGGAGAAGATGTTTCCTCTTGTGGGAGAATCTAGAATGACGGGCGGTCACTGTTTAAAAATAAGGGGTCGCCCATTTAGGACAGAGACGAGGAGAAACATTTCCTCTTCGAGGGGAGTGAGTGTTTGGAACTCTCTTCCCCAAAAGGCGGTGGGAAGCGGAGTCTTGGAATATTTTTAAGGCCGAGCGAGATAGGTTCTGGGTAAGCAAGGGGGTGAAAGGTTATCGAGGGATAGGTGGGTGCAGATTTCAGGTGACTATCAGATCAGCCGTGACCTTATAGAATGGGGGAGCAGGGCTCGAGGGGCCGGATGGCCTGCTCCTGCTCCTTGTTCGTACGTTTGTGAATCTGCCGCCCTCACTCGGTCTGGCCTACACGTGACTCCAGCCCCACAGCGACGTCTCCGATTCTTAACTGCCCGCCCCCCCCCCCCCCCCCCCCCCCCACTCCCGAAATGGACGAGCGAGCCCGCTCAGCTCGAGAGGCAGTTAGGGACGGGCAACGAACGCTGGCCGAGCCGCTGAGGCCCACACAAGGGAACAAAGGGGGAAACGAGCTCTCTCCTCACTGACGATAGCGATTGGTTTTGTAGGAGATGAGGAGGCGGGCACCCGCGGGGGGGGCGAGCTGAAGCAACCACCGCCCGGACCAGACAGGCTTGCTCGAAGATCGGTGAACCACGGGATTCGGGGACGACCTGCCAGCCGGAAAAGATGTCAGACTTTGGAGAGACGGTGTGATACACGGAGGAAGAGAGAGAGAAATCTTTGAGCGGTTACACAGACTGGACACGTCACTTGCGGGCGGGACGAGATTGCCACAGTGGGGAGAGGGTGTGTGTGAGCGTGTGTGCGTGTGCGCACATGCGTGTGTGAGCGTGTGCGTGTGTGTGAGCACGTGTGTGTGTGCGTGTGTATGTTCATGTGAGTGTGTGCGCGCACGTGCTTGTGTGAGCGTGTGTGTGAGTGCGTTTGCGTGTGTGAGCACACGTGTGTGTGTGTGTGAGCACGAGTGTGTGTGAGCATTTGCGTGTGTGTGAGCATTTGCGTGTATGTGAGTACACGTGTGTGAGCGTGTGTGTGTGAGCACACGTGTGTGTGTGAGCATTTGCGTGTGTGTGAGCACGTGTGTGTGTGTGTGTGTGTGAGCGTGTGTGTGTGAGCATTTGCGTGTGTGTGAGCACCTGTGTGTGTGTGAGCACACGTGTGTGTGTGTGTGTGTGAGCGTGTGTGTGTGAGCGTTTGCGTGTGTGTGAGCACGTGTGTGTGTGAGCATTTGCGTGTGTGAGCACACGTGTGTGTGTGTGCGTGCGTGAGCTGTGCCCCCGGGACGATGGCAGGCAGCGCGGGTGCCGGTGCAGCCGAGGGTCCGTTCAGGTGCTCGCAGTGCGGCAAGGGCTTCAGCCGCTCGTCCAACCTGCTGACCCACCAGCGGGTCCACACCGGCGAGCGGCCCTTCGCCTGCCCCCTGTGCGGCAAGGACTTCGCCCAGTCCTCCCACCTGCTGCGGCACCGGCGGGTCCACACGGGCGAGCGGCTCTTCCCCTGCCCCGTCTGCGGCCGGCGCTTCGCCCAGTCCTCCCACCTGCTGCGGCACCGGCGGGTCCACGCCGGCTCGGGGCCCCGAGTCTGCCCCGAGTGCGGGCGGCGCCTCGCCGGCCCCGGCGAGCTGGAGTCCCACCGGCGGGCGGCCCACCCCTCCGCCCGGCCCTTCGAGTGCTCGGCCTGCGACCAGCGCTTCCCCCGCTCCTACGACCTGCTGGCCCACCGGCGGGTCCACACCGGGGAGCGGCCCTTCACCTGCCCCGTCTGCGGCAAGGGCTTCGCCCAGTCCTCCTACCTGACCACCCACCGACGCACCCACACCGGGGAGCGGCCCTTCCAGTGCCCCGTCTGCGGCCGGCGATTTGCCGACTCGTCCAACCTGGCCTCACACCGACGCACCCACCCGGAGCCGGCGGCGGCCCTTTAAGAGCCGATTTCCCTGCTCCTGGCCAGGCAAGCCATTCCTCGTCCCTTCCAGTGGCGCGAGAGTGCACCCAGGCTCGGTTACGGGCCACGGGTGACACCTTCCGACGAACAGTGCCAAAAACGTTTGCCAAAGCGTTCTGACAGATGCCAGAATACCAAATTTCAGACAATCGGGAGCACCGCGTACAGTTCCGGTCTCCGTATCACACCGGGAGCACCAAGTACAGTTCCGGTCTCCGTATCGCACTGGGAGCACCGTGTACAGTTCCGGTCTCCGTATCACACCGGGAGCACCGTGTACAGTACCGGTCTCCGTATCACATCGGGAGCACCGTGTACAGTTCCGGTCTCCGTATCGCACCAGGAGCACCGTGTACAGTTCCGGTCTCCGTATCACACTGGAAGCACCATGTACAGTTCGGGTCTCTGTATCACACTGGGAACATTGTGTACAGTCCCGGTCTCTGTATCACACCGGGAGCTCCGTGTACAGTTCCAGTCTCTGTATCGCACCAGGAGCACCGTGTACAGTTCCAGTCTCTGTATCGCACCAGGAGAACCGTGTACAGTTCCAGTCTCTGTATCACACCGGGAGCACCGTGTACAGTTCCGGTCTCTGTATCACACCGGGAGCACCATGTACAGTACCAGTCTCCGTATCACACCGGGAGCACCGTGTACAGTTCCAGTCTCCGTATCGCACCAGGAGCACCGTGTACAGTTCCGGTCTCCGTATCACACTGGGAGCACCGTGTACAGTTCCGGTCTCCGTATCACACAGGGAGCACCATGTACAGTTCCAGTCTCTGTATCACACAGGGAACACTGTGTACAGTCCCGGTCTCTGTATCACACCGGGAGCACCGTGTACAGTTCCGGTCTCCGTATCGCACCAGGAGCACCGTGTACAGTTCCGGTCTCTGTATTGCACCGGGAGCATCGTGTACAGTTCCGGTCTCCATATCGCACCGGGAGCACCGTGTACAGTTCCGGTCTCCGTATCACACCTGGAGCACCGTGTACAGTTCCGGTCACCGTATCACACTGGGAGCACCGTGTACAGTTCAGGTCTCCGTATCACACTGGGAGCACCGTGTACAGTTCCGGTCTCCGTATCACACAGGGAGCACCATGTACAGTTCGGGTCTCTGTATCACACTGGGAACACTGTGTACAGTCCCGGTCTCTGTATCACACCGGGAGCACCGCGTACAGTTCCGGTCTCTGTATCGTACTGGGAGCGCCATGTACAGTTCCGGTCTCCGTATCACACCGGGAGCACCGTGTACAGTTCCGGTCTCCGTATCACACCTGGAGCACCATGTACAGTTCCGGTCTCCGTATCACACCGGGAGCACCATGTATAGTTCCGGTCTCTGTATCACACAGGGAACACTGTGTACAGTCCCGGTCTCTGTATCACACCGGGAGCACCGTGTACAGTTCCGGTCTCCGTATTGCACCAGGAGCACCGTGTACAGTTCTGGTCTCTGTATTGCACCGGGAGCACCGTGTACAGTTCGGGTCTCTGTATCACACCGGGAGCACCGCGTACAGTTCTGGTCTCTGTATCGCACTGGGAGCGCCATGTACAGTTCCGGTCTCCGTATCACACCGGGAGCACTGTGTACAGTTCCGGTCTCCGTATCACACCGGGAGCACCGTGTACAGTTCCGGTCTCCGTATCACACCGGGAGCACTGTGTACAGTTCCGGTCTCTGTATCACACCGGGAGCACCACGTACAGTTCCGGTCTCCGTATCGCACCGGGAGCACCGTGTACAGTTCCGGTCTCTGTATCACACTCGGAGAACCATGTACAGTTCCGGTCTCCGTATCACACCTGGAGCACCGTGTACAGTTCCGGTCTCCATATCGCACCGGGAGCACCATGTACAGTTCCGGTCTCTGTGCTCCACCGGGAGAACCGTGTACAGTTCCGGTCTCTGTGCTCCACCGAGAGAACCGTGTACAGTTCCGGTCTCTGTATCACACCTGGAGCACCGTGTATAGTTCCGGTCTCCGTATCGCACCGGGAGCACCGTGTACAGTCCCGGTCTGTGTATCGCACTGGGAGCACCGTGTATAGTTCCGGTCTCGGTATCGCACCGGGAGCACCGTGTACAGTTCCGGTCTCCGTATCACACCTGGAGCACCGTGTACAGTTCCGGTCTCCGTATCACACTGGGAGCACCGTGTACAGTTCCGGTCTCCGTATCACACTGGGAGCACCGTGTACAGTTCCGGTCTCCGTATCACACAGGGAGCACCATGTACAGTTCGGGTCTCTGTATCACACTGGGAACACTGTGTACAGTCCCGGTCTCTCTATCACACCGGGAGCACCGCGTACAGTTCTGGTCTCTGTATCGCACTGGGAGCGCCATGTACAGTTCCGGTCTCCGTATCACACCGGGAGCACCGTGTACAGTTCCGGTCTCCGTATCACACCGGGAGCACCGTGTACAGTTCCGGTCTCCGTATCGCACCGGGAGCACCGTGTACAGTTCCGGTCTCTGTATCACACCAGGAGCACCACGTACAGTTCCGGTCTCCGTATCGCACCGGGAGCACCGTGTACAGTTCCGGTCTCTGTATCACACTCGGAGAACCGTGTACAGTTCCGGTCTCCGTATCGCACCGGGAGCACCGTGTACAGTTCCGGTCTGTGTATCGCACTGGGAGCACCGTGTACAGTTCCGGTCTCTGTATCACACTGGAGAACCCGTGTACATTTCCAGTCCTCCAACCAATAGTGGTGCAGAGGGGGGCGGGTTGGGGGGGGGGTGGGCGGGACCGGGACTGGCGATGTTAGTGGGTGTAAGTTGCTCCCTCCCTCCCTCCCTTTTCCCATTGTCTCCGGAAGTTCCAGACAGGGCAGTCTGGGGCTGAGGTAAGGCCCTTAGAGGGGTTGTGGGCTTTCGTTCAGTGTAAATTCTTTTGACCAAGATAATTGACTGAGATGCACTGCAGCAACTCGCCAAGGCTCCTTCGACAGCGCCGCCCAAACCCACGGCCGCTACCGTCTAGGACAAGGGCAGCAGACACATGGGGAACACCCACCACCTGGAAGTTCCCCCTCCGAGCCCCTCACCATCCCGACTTGGAAATATATCGGCCGTTCCTTCACTGTCGCTGGGTCAAAATCCAGGAACTCCCTCCCTAACAGCACGGTGGGTGTACCTACACCACAGGGGACAAAATCCTGGAACTCCCTCCCTAACAGCACGGTGGGTGTACCTACACCACAGGGACAAAATCCTGGAACTCCCTCCCTAACAGTGCTGTGGGTGTACCTACACCACAGGGGACAAAATCCTGGAACTCCCTCCCTAACAGCACGGTGGGTGTACCTACACCACAGGGGACAAAATCCTGGAACTCCCTCCCTAACAGCGCTGTGGGTGTACCTACACCACAGGGACAAAATCCTGGAACTCCCTCCCTAACAGCACTGTGGGTGTACCTACACCACAGGGGACAAAATCCTGGAACTCCCTCCCTAACAGCACTGTGGGTGTACCTACATCACAGGGGACAAAATCCTGGAACTCCCTCCCTAACAGCACTGTGGGTGTACCTACACCACACTGGGGACAAAATCCTGGAACTCCCTCCCTAACAGCACCGTGGGTGTACCTACACCACAGGGGTCAAAATCCTGGAACTCCCTCCCTAACAGCGCTGTGGGTGTACCTACACCACATAGGGGACAAAATCCTGGAACTCCCTCCCTAACAGCGCTGTGGGTGTACCTACACCACAGGGACAAAATCCTGGGACTCCCTCCCTAACAGCGCTGTGGGTGTGCCTACACCACAGGGGTCAAAATCCTGCAACACCCTCCCTAACAGCGCCGTGGGTGTACCTACACCACAGGGGACAAAATCCTGCAACACCCTCCCTAACAGCGCTGTGGGTGTACCTACACCACATAGGGGACAAAATCCTGAACTCCCTCCCTAACAGCGCTGTGGGTGTACCTACACCACAGGGGACAAAATCCTGGAACTCCCTCCCTAACAGCGCTGTGGGTGTACCTACACCACAGGGACAAAATCCAGGAACTCCCTCCCTAACAGCACCGTGGGTGTACCTACACCACAGAGACAAAATCCTGGAACTCCCTCCCTAACAGCGCTGTGGGTGTACCTACACCACAGGGGACAAAATCCTGGAACTCCCTCCCTAACAGCGCCGTGGGTGTACCTACACCACAGGGGACAAAATCCTGGAACTCCCTCCCTAACAGCGCCGTGGGTGTACCTACACCACAGGGGACAAAATCCTGGAACTCCCTCTCTAACAGCGCTGTGGGTGTACCTACACCACAGGGGACAAAATCCTGGAACTCCCTCCCTAACAGCGCTGTGGGTGTACCTACACCACAGGGACTGCAGCAGTTCAAGACGGCAGCTCACCACCACCTTCTCAAGGGGCAATTAGGGAAGGGCAATTAATGCTAGGCCCAGCCAGTGATGCCCACATCCCCGGGAATGAACCAAAATAAATTGAATTACTTTCAATAAAATGGCATCAAGGCCCCCCAGCAAAACTGGAGTCAATGGGAATCGGGGGAAAACTCTCCGCTGGTTGGAGTCATACCCAGCACAAAGGGAGATGGTTGTGGTTGTTGGAGGTCAGTCGTCTCAGCTCCAGAACATCACTGCAGGAGTTCCTCAGGGTTAGCGTCCTCAGCCCAACCATCTTCAGCTGCTTCATCAATGACCTTCCTTCCATCGTAAGGTCAGGAGTGGGGATGTTCGCTGATGGTTGCACAATGTTCAGCACCATTCACAACTCCTCAGATACTGAAGCAGCCCCGTGTCCAAATGCAGCAAGACCTGGGCAATATCCAGGCTCGGGGCTGACAAGTGGCCAGTAACATTCACCCCACACAAGTGTCGCGCAATGACCATCTCCAACAAGAGAGAATCCAACCATCGCCGCCTTGATGTTCAATGGCATTACCCTCACTGAATCCCCCACTATCAACATCCTCGGGGTGGGGTTACCATTGACCAGGAACTGAACTTGACCCAGCCATATAAATACTGTGGCTGCAAGAGCAGGTCAGAGGCTGGGAATCCTGCGGAGAGTAACTCACCTCCTGACTCCCCAAAGCCTGTCCACCATCTACAAGGCCCAAGTCAGGAGTGGGATGGGACACTCCCCACTTGCCTGGATGAGTTGCAGCTCCCCCAACACTCGAGAAGCTCGACACCGTCCAGGACAAAGCAGCCCTGCTTCATTGGCACCCCATCCACAAACATTCACTCCCTCCACCCACCCACGCACAGGAGCAGCAGTGTGTGTACCATCTACAAGATGCACTGCAGCAACTCACCAAGGCTCCTTCAACAGCACCTTCCAAACCCACGACCTCTACCATCTAGAAGGACAAGGGCAGCAGACACATGGGGAACACCCACCACCTGAAAGTTCCCCTCTGAGCCCCTCACCAGCCTGACTTGGAAATTTATTGGCCGTTCCTTCACTGTCACTGAGTCAAAATCCTGGAACTCCCTCCCTAACAGCACTGTGGTTGTACCTATACCACAGTGACAAAATCCTGGAACTCCCTCCCTAACAGCGCTGTGGGTGTACCTACACCACAGGGACAAAATCCTGGAACTCCCTCCCTAACAGCACTGTGGGTGTCCCTACACCACAGAGGACAAAATCCTGGAACTCCCTCCCTAACAGCGCTGTGGGTGTACCTACACCACAGGGGACAAAATCCTGGAAATCCCTCCCTAACCGCGCTGTGGGTGTACCTACACCACAGGGACAAAATCCTGGAACTCCCTCCCTAACAGCACTGTGGGTGTACCGACACCACAGGAGACAAAATCCTGGAACTCCCTCCCTAACAGCGCCCTGGGTGTACCGACACCACAGGGGACAGCAGCGGTTCAAGAAGGCATCTCACCCAGCACCTTCTCAACGGGCAATTAGGGACGGACAATACAGGCTGGGCTCGGCCAGTGACGCCCGCATCCCGTGAATGAACCAAGAATAAATTGTATTACTTTCGATAAAATGGCATCAAGGAGCCCGAGCAAAACTTGAGTCAATGGGAATCGGGGGAAAACTCTCCGCTGGTTGGAGTCATACCTAGCACAAAGGGAGATGGTTGTGGTTGTTGGGGGTCAGTCGTCTCAGCTCCAGAACATCACCGCAGGAGTTCCTCAGGGTAGTGTCCTCGGCCCAACCATCTTCAGCTGCTTCATCAATGACCTACCTCCCATCATAAGGTCAGGAGTGGGGATGTTCGCTGATGGTTGCACAATGTTCAGCACCATTCACAACTCCTCAGATACTGAAGCAGCCCCGTGTCCAAATGCAGCAAGACCTGGACAATATCCAGACTGAGCTGACCAGTGGCCAGTAACATTCACCCCACACAAGTGTCGCGCAATGACCATCTCCAACAAGAGAGAATCCAACCATCGCCCCCTTGATGTTCAATGGCATTACCAACGCTGTATCCCCCACTATCAACATCCTGGGGGTTACCGTTGACCAGGAACTGAACTGGACCAGCCCTATAACTACTGTGGCTACAAGAGCAGGTCAGAGGCTGGGAATCCTGCAGTGAGTAACTCACCTCCTGTCTCCCAAAAGCCTGTCCACCATCTACAAGGCACAAGTCAGGAGTGGGATGGGACACTCCCCACTTGCCTGGATGAGTTGCAGCTCCCACAACACTGAAGAAGCTCGACACCGTCCAGGATAAAGCAGCCCCCGCTCGATCGGCCCCCCATCCACAAACATTCACTCCCTCCACCCACCGACGCACAGTAGCAGCAGTGTTTGTACCATCTACAAGATGCACTGCAGCAACTCACCAAGGCTCCTTCGACAGCACCTTCCAAACCCATGACCGCTACCATCTAGAAGGACAAGGGCAGCAGACACATGGGGAACACCACCACCTGGAAGTTCCCCTCCGAGCCCCTCACCATCCCGACTTGGAAATATATCGGCCGTTCCTTCACTGTCGCTGGGTCAAAATCCTGGAACTCCCTCTCTAACAGCGCTGTGGGTGTACCTACACCACAGGGTCAAAATCCTGGAACTCCCTCCCTAACAGCACTGTGGGTGTACCTACACCACAAGGGACAAAATCCTGGAACTCCCTCCCTAACAGCGCCGTGGGTGTACCTACACCACAGGGGACAAAATCCTGGAACTCCCACCCTAACAGCGCCGTGGGTGTACCTACACCACACAGGGGACAAAATCCTGGAACTCTCTCCCTAACAGCGCTGTGGGTGTACCTACACCACAGGGACCGCAGTGGGTCAAGAGGGCAGCTCATCACCACCTCGATGGGCAATTAGGGATGGGCAATAAATGCTGGGCCCAGCCAGCGAAGCCCACGTGCCATAAACAAATAAAAAAATATTGCTTTACATTTAATAAAATGGGGGGAAAAATGATGCTTTAATTGATCATTGAAACTGCAACTTTCTATATTCCATTGAACAACTCGTAGGTTTGTAGCCCAGAACATGAGTTTCGCAGAATGGAGAGACGTCACCAAATTCCTTTTTGCCTTGCACTCACGAGGACAAATGCAAGAATGCCAGATTTTGAACTCTCACAACAATTTATACTACCGGAGAGAAGGGTGCCGACTGGTTTGACAAGCTGACTCTGTCTGGCTGAGGCATTGCCGCGTAGGAAGTAATGGGGATCTGTACACTCCCCAGGCTCCCGGGTAATTCATTAAAAAAAGCCCCGGAGAATGGGTCCCTGCGTATGCGTGTGTGCCTCATTCTCCCTCTTCTCTTTTTGATGTTATTCCAAACCTCGTTCTTTTGTTACAAATTGCGGGAACAAGAGGCGGCCCGCTCAGCCCTTCCCTCCGCTTGTTCCGCCACCCTTTGGTGACTCGGTGGTTGATCAGCCATCCATGTTCGCATACCCATACCCCTCAGTATCTTTTGATTATCAAGAAAGTCCACCCACCTTCGGATTTGAAATCGATCGATCCAGCCTCATTTGCCGTTTGCGGGGGAGGGAGCGCTAAGCTTTCGACCTCCCTTGGTGTGCAGAAGCCATTCCTCATTTTCACTCCTGCAAGGTCTGGCGCTAGTTTTTAAGACTCTGTACCCCATCCTCCCCCCTCCACACCCCCCAGCAGAGTGCTCTAACCCCCTCCCCAGCCAGAGGAGCGAGGATACATTGGGTGAAACTCGCCGCTCCCCTGAATACCTTGAAAAGCTCGGTCACACCAGCCCTCAGCCGTCTCAGTTCCAAGGGAACGCATCCCTACAGCCTATGTCACGCTCCCTCCAAGGCCAACATACCCTCCCTAAGGAATAATCAGCTCTCACCCGGAAGGTACTGGTCTGGAGCGCCGGCCGAGATATCAGGCTCACTCAGGACCTTCCGACCTGCGGCCAGTACTGCAAGAGCCACGCCCGGCTGGCCGCGCCTTCTGAACCTTAAAAGCACCCGTGCAGGCAGTGGCAAGGCTCCCACCCTCAGCTCAACGCACTTGCCGAAGCTTTTACGAAAACCCGAAGGGATCTTCCGAGTCGGCAGGCCCCCCCCACCCCCCCCCCCCCACCCACTAACTTGATCGGTACGAATTCACCGAACGGTATTTCAGCCGCCAAAGCTGTGACACGCACAGCAGGTTTTTAAGCTGTGCCAGCGTGCGAGACACGCGCATCAAGTAGCCCAGGTTACGGTGGAGACTGAGACTTTCAAGTGGCACGTGGAATGGAGCAATCTCACCACCGTGAGCTATACACTAAATAGCCCAATTTGAAGAACGGTACAGGGACTGAAGGACCTGCGAGCCCACCTGTATACATTGTCGCGAATCCTTCAATGACGGAAAACGGTCGACCTCCGCGGGCGGAGAACATTCTGGAAGAAATTGTGCGTTTTTATTTTCGGCAAGGAGGCTGCCCCTTAAAAGGCCGACGCTCGGACCCTGGTTGCCGCTGCTCACTGGAGGAGACGGCATTCCACGGGGAAAGGTCATTAAGTCGTTCGAAGGAAGCTGGAGGCCTCTTGACCCCGGTGGACTGTTTTACAAAAGGGTCCACGAGGTGGGTTACCGCTTTGATTGAAAAAATAAACACCCCCAACGCCCCGGAGCCTGCGTTTTAAGTGCTGGTCGGTTGGGTTTTTGCTTCTGGGGAGAAAACGAGGAGGACCAACAGCTCGAGTAAAGAAGACAGCGGCAGCTCCCAAAGTTCCAGACCCAGTCCCCAAAGCAGAGCGTGAGAGGAAGTTGCTCCGAACGGGCTCTTAGCTTCTGAAATTGACTGACTGCGAGCTCTCCTCGAGTCCGCCTGGAAGGCAGTGCAAGAGTCATCGACTGTTACGCAGACCAGCATTGAGAGGCCAACCGGATGCCATTTCATGGACTCCACCATCTATTCTTTGTCCCCCCCCAACCTTTTTTGAACAATTGACTTTCAATCTTTTGACAGAGTTTCTCTATTTTATTTGTGTTCGAGCGTGTAAGAGTTAGGGTATTTAGAAAGAGTCAATTGTTATACTTTCACATTTCATATTGTTTGTTAATAAGCCTCGTCTTTCTCCTTGACAAGTCTGGTTTTGTTAATAAACACACTTTTGTTGTTTATTGAAGAAACCCGGGCATTGAGTGCTCATTCTGAGATTAAATGGGGGAGGGTGGGGGGGGGGGTTGGTGGGGTGCAAAGCGCTGATTTGGCCGTGTAGCAAGCTAGAGAAGTCGCTTAAATATATATGTTGTGTCCCATGGAGTATTGGGTCCAGAGACAGACAGAGCACTCGTCCCATCTGGGTCGGAGCAAGGCATCCCTGCTGGACGGCTCGAGAAGGTGGACCTGGGCTGAGTCAAAGTTTGGAGGGAAAAGCGGTCGCTGGACAGTGGGCTGCCTTCAAATAGGCACAGTCAAGGTATATTCACTCAGAAGGTGCGGCGGTTGGAGGGGGGGGGGGGATGGTGCAAACAAAGCCAGAGTTCCCTCTGTGACCAAAGACACAGAAATTAAGATAAAGTGTGGCTGTGACTGATGTCAGGGGAGGAACGTACAATTGAGAACCAGGCTGAATGTAGAAGGTGCAAAGTGGAGTGAAAAAGCAATCAAGTGAAGCAAAGAGCGAGCATGAAAAGAGACTGGCAGCTAACATGAAACAGCATCCCAAAGGCTTCTACAGGCGCATAAATAGTAGGAGGGCGGGGTAAAAGGAGTAGTAGGGCCAAACAAAGCGGACTCACACATGGAGGTAGGAGACGTAGCTGAGGTATAAACCAAGTCTTCACCAAGGAAGAAGATGCCACCCAGGTCACGGTGAAAGAGGAGGAAATTCAGACACGAGAAGGGTTTCGAATCGAGGTGGACAAGGTATTGGACAGGCCACCTATACTTGAAATGGAGAAGACACCGGGACCGGATGAGATGCATCCAAGGATACTCAGGGAAGTGAGAGTGGACATTGCAAGAGGCACTGGCCATAATTTTCCAGTCTTCTTTAGTGTGAGGGACTAAGACCTGCCTTTGTATTTTTTTTTTCTTAAAATGTATAGAGATGTGCTCATCACGATCGCTAAAAAATCTCAAACTGGATGAAGACCTAAAATGGCTGAATCTTTGCCCGTCTGTGACCCTGACCGAAAGAAGCTACCTGACAGTATTGGGGAACTCGTGCCTCGTTATCCCTGAGGAGCCACTAACAACCCCCTGTGGGCTGCACAGACCAAATTCAATGAGAGCTGTACAAAGGCCATCTGCATTTCATAACCCAGACCAGCCAACAGGTGTCTGCTAAGACAAAGAACCCCACAAACTTCCTTTCAATTCTTTATGGTTAAGGCATTTAACAATCTCGGGGACTCAGACAAAGGGATACACGTCCTTTGGTCAAAGACAGCCTGGAGAGGTGGGAGTCCTATGACGTGGGCCTCTGGATTGTGGAACCAGTAATCTCTCTTAGGCTCCTTTCGTTGTCAACTCTTGGCTTCAGCTAGCCCTTGGCGATGAGACTCGAGACATTCAGCTCTTTCCCTGCTGTGGAGCCATGAACTTGGTGCCGGGTGTGAGGCCCTGGTCTTCACACGCTCTCTTCCTCAGGCAGCTGAAGGTTGCGCTGACCACACTGAAGGCGATGTTGAATCTCATCATCGATGCCCGCCCTCGTTGACAGTAGGTTCCGAAGGTTTGGGACGTGGTCCATGTTGTCCAAGGCCTCATTGTGAATTTTGATGGGTGGGTGGGGGTGTAGTCAGTGCAGTGCCTACCCCGAGCAATGAGGTAGTCAAGCAGGTGCCAGCGCTTGGAGCGAGCTTGTTGCTGTGAGGCTTTGTACTTGTCTCTCTAGCGGAACGAGGTGTTGGTTATGACAAGGCCATGTTCCAGGCCTTTTCTCAGGAGCAGGGCACCATTGGTGTTGGATTTCCCTATCGCCCACTCAGCCAATTACACCTCCCCCAGAGGTTTGTGACCTTCCCAACTCCGGTGTTGAAGCGGTGATGCTTGCCTTGCTGAACTGCAAAGTCGCAGTCTGCCTTTTTACCACCTGACTAGCAGCCTCACAGACAAGAAGCTCTGGCCCAGGTTGGCCCCATCTACTCTGCTTCTGCTGGGACTGCTGTGCTATCATCTACAAGACTGATTTGCCCCTGTGTACCTACCTCCTCACGTGAAGGCAACACCACCAGAAAAGTGAATTATACAGCATCGGCTTTTGACCTGCCCGACCTCCATGAACAAATACCTCATTGGACTTCGATTCTGGGCACTGGACCCACTTGAACCAATGTTTATTTTCTGTGCTCTCTGCACCATAAAATCTTTTCTCTACCCCTCTCCTACTCCATGAATGCAAAGGGTTTGTGGGGGGCGAACACTGCAAATCCTTTTTCTCCCAATCCGAGTGTGCACAAAGAAAATAACCCTTTGAGTTCATCCCTGCTCGGGTTTTCTGTGGGAAAATTGGATTACAGCAAACTGAGGGGTTGGGAAGTACGCCATTGCTTATAAAAGGGAAAGCAAATCTGTTTCTGTTTATGGATGGGTGGTGACAGGAGAAATCAGGGCAGTTTAAATTAAACCCCCTCCTTTCTGTAACTCATAGGCTCAGGAGTGTGCCAGAGGTCTGGAGAATTGCAAATGATACATCCTTGTTCAAAAAAAGTGTAAGGATAAGCCCAGCAACTATAGGACGGTCAGTTTAACTTCAGTGGTGGGGATACTTCAAGAAACAATAATTCAGGACAAAATTAATAGCCACGTGGACAAATGCGGGTGAATTAAAGAAAGCCAGGACGGGATTTCTTAAGGGAAAAATCGTGTTTCGCCAACCTGCAGGAGGTTTTTGAAGAGGTAACAGAGAAGGTTGATCCGGGCAACGCCATCGATGTGGTGTACATGGACTTCGACAAGGCGTTTGATACAGTGCCACATGACAGACTTGGGAGAAAAGTTAAGAGCTCATGGGATAAAACAGATACGAGATTGGCTTAGTGATAGGAGGCAGAGAGCATGTGTTTCAGGCTGGAGGAAGGTTGGTACGGGAGTCCCTCAAGGGACCCTTGCTTTCCCCGAATATATATCAATGGCCTAGACCTTGGTGTATGGGGCACAATTTCAAAATGTGCAATTGATACAAAACTGGGAAGCATTGTGAACTGTGAGGAGGATAGTGCAGAACTTCAAAAGGACATAGACCCAGTTGGTGGAATAGACAGACAGGTGGCAGATGATGTTCCATACAAAGAAATGTGAGGTGATTAATTTTAGTAGCAGGAACACAGAGAGACATTATAAAATAAAGGATACAATTCTGCAGATGCAGAGGGACCCGGGTGTATATGTCCATAAATCATTGAAGGTGGCTGGACGGGTTGAGGGAGTGATTAATAAAACAGGCAGTGTCCTGGGCTTTATTAATAGGGGCATAGAGCGCAAGAGCAAGAAGGTTATGTTGAATTTGTATAAGACACTAGTTCAGCCTCAACCGAAGTGTTGTGTCCGGTTCTGGTCTCCACACTTGCATATGAAGGCATTGGAGAGAGAGTGCGGGAAAGATTCATGAGAATGGTTCCAGGGATAAGGAACTTCAGTCACGTGGACAGATTGGAGAAGTTGGGGACTGTTCTCCTTGGGGAAGAGAAAGTCAAGGGGAGATTTGATGATCGAGGAGTTCAAAACCATGAGGGGGGGTCTGGGTCAGAGCCGACAGGGAGAAACTGTTCCCATTGGCGGGAGGATCGAGAACCAGAGGGTGATCGGTAAAAAGAGCGAGGGCCAGCCACACGAGGAGAAACCTTTTCACGCCGTGAGTGGTCAGGGTCTGGAAGGCGCTGCCCAAGAGTCTGGGGGAGGTGGGTTCAATGGAGGCTTTCAAGAGGGAATCAGATTATTATCTGACAAGGGAAAATGTGCGGGGGTTACAGGATTGAGGTGGGGGAGTGGCACTAGTGAGTTGTTCATTCGGAGAGCCAGCAGAAGGTAAGATGTACAAAAAGCAAGGCAGACATTGCTAAATCCTGATATAAAACACTGGATAGGCACCAGTTCAAGTGTTGCAAACACTTCAGGAAGGATTTCAAGGGCTCGGAAAGGGTGCAGAGAAGATTTAGGTTGGAATCAAAGTTTAAGGAGAGGGTAAGAGTGCAGGTTAGTGACGAGGCTGATTGTTACCAAAAAGTGAAAGGAAGGGACAGAGTGTGTGAACACCGTATTGCACCAAAGAGTCATATAAGAGTAGGGAAAATTGACAATAGGGCAAACTTAAAGGTTTTGTATCTGAATGCGTGTAGCATTCGGAATCAAACTAATGAGTTAACAGCGCAAATAGAGATCAATAGGTATGATTTGGTGGCGATTACTGAGACGTGGTTACAGGGAGAACAGGTTTGGGAGTTGAATATCCAAGGGTACTCAGTGTTTCGGAAGGATAGGCAGGAAGGGAAAGGAGGTGGTGTAGCTTTGTTAGTAAAGGAAGAGATCAGTGCTATAGTGAGGAATGATATAGGCATTGGAGTGCAAGACATAGAGTCAGTCTGGGTAGAAATAAGAAATAGCAAGGGAAAGAAGTCCCTGATGGGAATAATTTATAGGTCCCCAAACAGTAGTTCAGCAGTAGGGCACAGTATAAACCAGGACAGACTGGGAGCATGTAAGAAAGGCACGGCAATAATCATGGGTGATTTTAATAGGCATATAGACTGGATGAATCAAATTGGCAAGGGTAGCCTTGAGGCAGAGTTCACAGAGTGTATCAGAGATTGTTTCTTGGAGCAATATGTTGTGGAACCAACCAGGGAGCAGGCTATTCTGGATTTGGTTTTGTGTCATGAGATGGGATTAATTAATGATCTCATAGTAAAGGATCCTCTCGGGAAGAGTGATCATAACGTGTTAGAATTTCAAGTTCAGTTTGAGAGTGAGAAACGTGAGTCCCACACTAGTGTTCTGGAGTTAAACAAAGGGAACTACATAGGCATGAGGGCAGATTTGGCCCTAGTGGACTGGGCAGGAAGTCTACAAGGTGGGACAGTTGACGAACAGTGTCAGATATTTAAGGAGATATTCAATTCCTCCCGAGTAAAATATATTCCAAAGAGGAAAAAAGATGGGAAGAGGGGGAAAAAGCATCCATGGCGAAGCAAGCAAGTTAAAGATAACATAAAGGCAAAAACTAAGGCACACCAAATTGCAAAGGTCAGTGGCAGGCTGGAAGATTGGGAAACATTTTAAAGATCAACAAAGGATTACTAAAAAAAATAAAAAGAGCAAAGATGAATTATGAAAGCAAAATGTAAAATCTGATAGCAAAAGCTTCTACAAGAATATAAAAGGAAAGAGAGCAGCCAAAGTGGATGTTGGTCCCTTGGAGGACGAGACTGGGGAGTTAATAGTGGGGAACACAGAAATGGCAGAGACGCTTATTCAATATTTTGCATCAGTTTTCATGGTGGAGGGCACTCGTACCGCCCCAATAGTAACAGGTAGTGCAGAGGATATAGGGAAGGAGGAACTTAGAACAACCACCATCACTAGAGGAAAAAGTACTGAGCAAACTATTGGGATTAAAGGGTGACAAGTCCCCAGGACCTGATGGCCTACATCCCAGGGTCTTAAAGGAAGTGACAGCAGAGATAGTGAATGCATTGGCTATAATATTCCAAAATTCCCTGGATGCTGGAAAGGTTCCAGTGGATTGGAAAAATGCTAATATAACGCCCTTATTCAAAAAGTTGGTGGGGGGGGAGGCAGAAAGTAGGAAACTATAGACCAGTTAGTTTAACGTCTGTCGTTGGGAAATTGTTGGAATCCATCGTTAAGGAGTAGTAACGGGGCATTTGGAAAGTCAAAATGCAATCCATCAGAGTCAGCGTGGTTTTATAAAGAGTAAATCGTGTTTGACTAATTTGCTAGAGTTCTTTGAAGGTGTGACAAGCAAAGTGGACACTGGGGATCCTGTATATCTAGTATATCTGGACTTCCAGAAGGCCTTTGATAAGGTGCCGCACAAAAGATTAATACACAAGATAAGATCACACGGAGTTAGGGGTAATATATTAGCTTGGGTAGAGGATTGGATAACCAACAGAAAGCAGAGAGTCAGGATAAATGGGTCTTTTTCAGGATGGCAAGCTGAAACTAGTGGGGTGCCACAGGGTTCGGTCCTTGGGCCCCAACTATTTACAATCTATATTAATGACTTGGATTCAGGGATAGAAGCTACGATAGCTCAATGTGCAGATGACACCAAAATAGGTGGGAAAGTGAGTTGCATTGAAGAAACAAGACATTTACAAATGGATATGGACAGGTTAGGTGAATGGGCCAAAATCTGGCAGATGGAGTGTAACGTGGATAAGTGTGAGGTTATCCCTTTTGGTCAGAAGAATAAAAAGGCGACTTATTATTAAAATGGAGAGAAACTTCAGAATGCTTCAGTGCAGAGGGATCTGAGTACCTTGTGCGTGAATCGCTGAAAGCTAGCTTGCAGGTAGAGCAGGTAATAAGGAAGGAGAATGGAATTTTGGCATTTATTGCTAAAGGAATAGAGTATGAAAATAGGGAAGTGTGGTTGCAACTGTACAAGGCGTTGGTGAGACCGCACCTGGAGCACGGTGCACGGTTTCGGTTCCCCTTACTTGAGGAAGGATGTAGTTGCACTGGAGGCGGTTCAGAGGAGGTTCACGAGATCGATGCCAGAGATGCGGGGCTTGTCTTACGAGGAGAGCTTGAGCAGTTTAGGCCTATACTCGCTGGAGTTCAGAAGGATGAGAGGAGATTTAATTGAGGTGTATAAGATGCTAAAGGGGACGGACAAAGTAGACGTGGAGCAGATGTTTCCCCCTCGTGGGGGATTCTAAAACGAGAGGCCACAGTTTCAGGCTAAGGGGTGGTAGATTTAAATCAGAGATGAGGAGCAATTGCTTCTCTCAAAGGGGGGGTGAATCTGTGTGGAATTCACTACCTCAGAGAGCAGTGGGTGCCGGGACGCTGAATAAATTTAAGTAGCGATGGGGTGAAAGGTCACGGGGAAGAGGGCGGGAAATTGGAATTGAGGCCGAAACGAGATCAGCCACAACCGTAATGAATGGCGGGGCAGGCTCGAGGGGCTGAATGGCCCACTCCCTGCTCCTGGTTCTTGTGTTCTTACGTAACACAAATTGTGAAGAGGACATAAGGAGTCCACAAAGGGAGGGCAAAGATCTGGCAAATGGAGTATAATGTGGGAAAATGTGAAATTGTGCATTTTGGCAGGAGGAAGTACAGAGAAGCATGTTACCTAAATGGTGAGAGATTACAGAGCTCTGAGGCGCAGAGGGATCTGGGTGTCCTAGTGCATGAATCACAGAAGGTTAGTATGAAGTATATTATCTAAATGGTGAGAGATTGCAGAGCTCTGAGGCGCAGAGGGATCTGGGTGTCCTAATGCATGAATCACAGAAGGTTAGTGTGAAGTGTGTTATCTAAATGGTGAGAGATTGCAGAGCTCTGAGACACAGAGGGATCTGGGTGTCCTAGTGCATGTATCACAGAAGGTTAGTATGAAGTATATTATCTAAATGGTGAGAGATTGCAGAGCTCTGAGACACAGAGGGATCTGGGTGTCCTAGTGCATGAATCACAGAAGGTTAGTATGAAGCGTATTATCTAAATGGTGAGAGATTGCAGAGCTCTGAGACGCAGAGGGATCTGGGTGTCCTAGTGCATGAATCACAGAAGGTTAGTATGAAGCGTATTATCTACATGGTGAGAGATTGCAGAGCTCTGAGGTACAGAGGGATCTGGGTGTCCTAGTGCATGAATCACAGAAGGTTAGTATGAAGCGTATTATCTAAATGGTGAGAGATTGTAGAGCTCTGAGGCGCAGAGGGATCTGGGTGTCCTAGTGCATAAATCACAGGTTAGTATGCAGGTACAGCAGGTCATTAGGAAAGCTAATAGAAAGTTATCATTTATGTGAGGGGGAATTGATTACAAAAGTAGGGATGTTCTGCTTCAGTTGTACAGGGCAGTGGTGAGACCACATCTGGAGTACTGTGTACAGTATTAGTCTCCTTATTTAAGGAAGGATGTAAATCTGTTGAAAGCAGTTCAGAGAAGCTTTACTAGACTAATACCTAAATGAGACTGTTTCTTAGAGTGACACGTTCTGGAACCAACCAGAGAGCAGGTTATATTAGACATGGTATTGTGTAAAGTGACAGGGTTAATTAATGACCTCAGAGTGAAGGCAGCGACCACGATTTGATTGATCTTTACATCCAGTTCAAGAGGGAGAAGGGTGGGTCTAAGACTAGTATTTTAAACTTAAATAAGGGCCACTATGGGGGCATAAATGCTGAGCTTGCTTAATTGAACTGGGATACGAGGCTCGAGGATAGATCAATAGAGAAGCAGTGGCAGGGGTTTAAGGGGATATTTCGAAACACTCAGAATACGTATATTCCGATGGTAAGGAAAGATTCGAAGGGAAGGGCCCACCATCTGAAGTTAAGGAAAGCATCAAACTTAAGGAAACAGCACGTAACTGTGCAGAGAGGTCAGACGCTTGGTCATCATACAGAGACCAGCGGAGAGGAGACGGCGAGAAGTTCATCAGGAGGAAGAAGTTCCAGTATCAGAGGAGGCAGACAGAAATGTAAAAATGGAAAGCAAGAGTTTCCACAGGTATTTAAAAAGAGTAAGAATAATAAATAAGGAAAAGGCGGATCAAACGAACAAATAGTTTGCTTCTGTCTCCACTGTAGAAGATACATAAAAACGTTCCAATAATAGCTGTAAATCAGGTGGTGGAAGGGAGAGAACATTCTTTAAATTCGCACCTGAGCTGCAGGCATCACTGGCTGGGCCAGTGCTTTTATCAGGAGCCCATTTAAGAGTCAACCACAAAGGTAGGCGGAGGGACAGGTAGTATTGAGGAGGCGGGGAGGCTGCAGAAGGATTTGGACAGGTTAGGGGAATGGGCAGAGAAGTGGCAGATGGAATACAACGTGGCGAAGTGTGAGGTCATGCACTTTGGTAGGAAGAATAGAGGCATGGACTATTTTCTAAATGGGGAGAGAATTCAGAAATCTGGAGTGCAAAGGGGACTTGGGAGTCCCGAGTCCAGGATTCTCTTAAGGTTAACTTGCAGGTTGAGTCGGTGGTTAGGAAGGTAAATGAAACGTTGGCATTTATTTCGAGAGGACTAGGATATAAAAGCAGGGATGTGCCGCTGAGACTTTATAAGGCTCTGGTCAGACCACATTTAGAATATTATGGGCGATTTTGGGCCCCGTGTATCTCAGGAAGGATGTGCTGGCCCTGGAGAGGGGTCCAGAGGAGGTTCACGAGAACGATCCCAGGAACGAAAGGCTTAACATATGAGGAACGTTTGAGGACTCTGGGTCTATACTCGATGGAGTTTAGAAGGATGAGTGGGGATCTGATTGAAACTTACAGAATACTGAAAGGCCTGGATAGAGTGGGACGTGGGAGAAGATGTTTCCATGAGTAGGAGAGACTCGGACCCGAGGGGCACAGCCTCAGAGTAAAGGGAAGACCTTTTAGAACAGAGATGAGGAGAAACTTCTTTAGCTAGAGAGAGGTGAATCGATGGAATTCATTGCCACAGAAGGCTGTGGAGGCCGGGTCATTGAGTGTATTTAAGAGTGAGATTGATAGGTTCTTGATTGGTAAGGGGGTCAAAGGTTACTGGGAGAACGGGGTTGAGAAACTTATCAGCCATGATTGAATGGCGGAGCAGACTCGATGGGCCGATTGGCCTAATTTCTGCTCCTATGTCTTATGGTCTTATTGCTGGGGGCCTGGAGTCACATGTAGGCCAGGCCAGGTAAGGACGGCATATCTCCTTCCCGAAAGGGGGCATTAGTGAACAAACATGGGCTTTTTCCAACAATTGGCAATGGTCTCATGTGCCGTAGTGGGGATTTGAACCCAGGACCCCAGTGCACTGCCCTGGGTCTCGGCATTACTCGTCCAGTGGCTTTGCCACTGCCACCACTACAATCACTGGGGGAAGAAGCACTAAGCAAACCGATGGGGCTGCGGGCTGAGAAATCCCCATGTCCTGGGGGGCTCCATCCTAGGGCCTTAAAGGAGGTGGCTAATGAGGTAGTCCAGCGATGCGCTGGTGTTAATCTCCAAAAATTTGCTAGATTCTGGGAGGGTTCCATCAGACTGGAAAGTAGCAAATGCAACCCCTCCATTCAAGAGGGGAGGGTTGGCAGAAAACCAGAGACGGTAGGCTAGAATGATCCCAGGAATGGAAGGCTTGACACCTGTTCCGGGGAAGGCGTTAGAATCGATCATTAGGGAGGTAATAGCCGGGAACTCAAGAGAACCGTCAGCTTGGTCTTGTGAAAGGGAAATCATGCTTAACCCATTTATTGGGCGTTCTTCGAAGCAGTAACACGGGGAACCTGTGGATGTGCTGCGCTTGGATTTCCAGAAGGCATTTGATAAGGTGGCACATCCAAGGTTACTTTGGTGGAAAATTAAAAGCTCGAGGTGTAGGGGGTAAGGTATGGATAGAAGCTTGGCTGGTTGACAGGAAGCAGAGAGCAGGCATGAATGGGTCTTTTTCGGATTGGCAGGACGTGATGAGTGGAATCCCACAGGGCCTCTGTGCTGGGGCCTCCACTTTTTTACCAATTTATATCAATAACTTAAACGAGGGGAGTGAAGGCGCGGCAGCTATATTT
>JANJGN010002307.1:0-77369 GCA_026770705.1 Isurus oxyrinchus
ACCATCAAACACTCCCAGGACAGGTACAGCACAGGGTTAGATATAGAGTAAATCTCCCTCTACACCGTCCCCAACAAACACTCCCAGGACAGGTACAGCACGGGGTGAGATACAGAATAAATCTCCCTCTACACTGTCCCCATCAAACACTCCCAGGACAGGTACAGCATGTGGTTAGATACAGAGTAAATCTCCCTCTACACTGTCCCCATCAAACACTCCCAGGACAGGTACAGCACGGGGTTAGATACAGAGTAAATCTCCCTCTACACACCGTCCCCATCAAACACACCCCAGGACAGGTACGGCACGGGGTTAGATACAGAGTAAAGCTCCCTCTACACTGTCCCCATCAAACACTCCCAGGACAGGTAAAGCACGGGGTTAGATACAGAGTAAATCTCCGTCTACACTGTCCCCATCAAACACTCGCAGGACAGGTACAGCACGGGGTTTGATACAGAGTAAAGCTCCCTCTACACCGTCCCCATCAAACACTCCCAGGACAGGTACAGCACGGGGTTAGATACAGTGTAAATCTCCATCTACACCGTCCCCATCAAACACTCCCAGGACAGGTACAGCACGGGGTTAGATACAGAGTAAAGCTACCTCTACACCGTCCCCATCAAGCACTCCCTGCAAAGGTACAGCACGGGGTTAGATACAGAGTAAATCTTCCTCTACACCGTCACCAGCAAGCACTCCCTGCAAAGGTACAGCACGGGGTTAGATACAGAGTAAATCTTCCTGTACACTGTCACCATCAAACACTCCCAGGACAGGTACAGCACAGGGTTAGATATAGAGTAAATCTCCCTCTACACCGTCCCCAACAAACACTCCCAGGACAGGTACAGCACGGGGTGAGATACAGAATAAATCTCCCTCTACACTGTCCCCATCAAACACTCCCAGGACAGGTACAGCATGTGGTTAGATACAGAGTAAATCTCCCTCTACACTGTCCCCATCAAACACCTCCCAGGACAGGTACAGCACGGGGTTAGATACAGAGTAAATCTCCCTCGACACCGTCCCCATCAAACACTCCCAGGACAGGTACAGCACGGGGTTAGATACGGAGTAAAGCTCCCTCTACACCGTCCCCATCAAACACTCCCAGGACAGGTACAGCACGGGGTTAGATACAGAGTAAATCTCCCTCTACACCGTCCCCAACAAACACTCCCAGGACAGGTAAAGCACGGGGTTAGATACAGTGTAAATCTCCCTCTAAACTGTCCCCATCAAACACTCCCAGGACAGGTACAGCACGGGGTTAGATACAGAGTAAATCTCCCTCTACACCGTCCCCAACAAACAGTCCCAGGACAGGTAAAGCACGGGGTTAGATACAGTGTAAATCTCACTCTAAACTGTCCCCATCAAACACTCCCAGGACAGGTACAGCACGGGGTAAGATACAGAGTAAATCTCCCTCTTCACTGTGCCCATCAAACACTCCCAGGACAGGTACAGCACGGGGTTAGATACAGAGTAAATCTCCCTCTACACCGTCCCCATCAAACACTCCCAAGACAGTTACAGCACGGGGTTAGATACTGAGTAAAGCTCCCTCTTCAGTGTCCCCAACAAACAATCCCCATCATAGACTCCCAGGACAGGTACAGCACGGAATTAAAAACAGAGTAAAGCTCCCTCTGCACCGTCCCCATCAATCACTCCGAGGACAGGTACAGCACGGGGTTAGATACAGAGTAAAGCTCCCTCTACATGTCCCCATCAAACTCTCCCAGCACAGGTAAAGCACGGGGTTAGATACAGAGTTAATCTCCCTCTACACTGTGCCCATCAAACTCTCCCAGCACAGGTACAGCACGGGGTTAGATACAGAGTAAATCTCCCTCTAAATCGTCCACATCAAACACTCCCAGGACTGGTACAGCACGGGGTTAGATATAGAGTAAATCTCCCTCTACACTGTCCCCTTCAAACACTCCCAGGACAGGTACAGCACGGGGTTAGATACAGAGTAAAGCTACCTCTACACCGTCCCCATCAAGCACTCCCTGCAAATGTACAGCACGGGGTTAGATACAGAGTAAATCTTCCTCTACACCGTCACCAGCAAGCACTCCCTGCAAAGGTACAGCACGGGGTTAGATACAGAGTAAATCTTCCTGTACACTGTCACCATCAAACACTCCCAGGACAGGTACAGGACGGGGTTAGATACAGAGTAAATCTCCCTCTACACCGTCCCGATCAAACACTCCCTGGACTGGTATAGCACGGGGTTTGATACAGTGTAAATCTCCCTCTACACTGTCCCCATCAAACACTCCCAGGACAGGTACAGCACGGGGTTAGATACAGAGTAAAGCACCCTCTACACCTTCCCCATCAAACATTCACAGGACATGAATAGCACGGGGTTAGATACAGTGTAAATCTCCGTCTACACTGTCCCCATCAAACACTCCCAGGACAGGTACAGCACGGGGTTAGATACAGAGTAAATCTCCCTCTACACTGTCCCCATCAAACACTCCCAGGAGAGATGCAGCACGGGGTTAGATACAGAGTAAATCTCCCGCTATCACTGTCCCCATCAAACACTCCCAGGACAGTTACAGCAAGGGGTTAGATACAGAGTAAATCTCCCTCTACACCGTCCCGATCAAACACTCCCTGGACTGGTATAGCACGGGGTTTGATACAGTGTAAATCTCCCTCTACACTGTTCCCATCAAACACTCCCAGTACAGGTACAGCACGGGGTTAGATACAGAGTAAAGCTCCCTCTACCACGTCCCCATCAAACACTCCCAAAACAGGTACAGCACGGGGTAACATACAGAGTAAATCTCCCTCTATACTGTCCCCATCAAACAGTCCCAGGACAGGTACAGCACGGGGTTAGATACATAGTAAAGCTCCATCTACACCGTCCCCATCAAACACTCCCAGGACAGGTACAGCACGGGGTTTGATCCAGATTAAATGTCCCTCTACACCATCCCCATCAAACACTCACAGGACAAGTACAGCAAGGGGTTATATACAGAGTAAAGCACCATCTACACTGTCCCCTTCAAACACTCCCAGGACAGGTACAGCACGGGGTTAGATACAGAGTAAATCTTCCTCTACACCGTCCCCATCAAGCCCTCCCAGGACAGGTACAGCACGGGTTTAGATGCAGAGTAAAGCTCCCTCTACACCGTCCCCATCAAACACTCCCAGGACAGGTACAGCACGGGGTTAGATATAGAGTAAATCTCCCTCTACACCGTCTCCATCGAACACTACCCGGACAGGTAGAGCACGGGGTTAGATACAGAGTAAAGCTCCCTCTGCACTGTCCCCATCAAACACTCCCAGGATAGGTACAGCACGGGGTTAGATACAGAGTAAAGCTCCCTCTACACTGTTCCCATCAAACTCTCCCAGGACAGGTACAGCACGGGGTTAGATACAGAGTAAATATCAATCTACACTGTCCCCATCAAACACTCCCAGGACAGGTACAGCACGGGGTTAGATACAGAGTAAAGCTCCCTCTACACTGCCCCCATCAAACACTTCCAGGACAGGTACAACACGGGGTTAGATACACAGTAAAGCTCCCTCTACACATTCCCCATCATAGACTCCCAGGACAGGTACAGCACGGAATTAAATACAGAGTAAAGCTCCCTCTGCACCGTCCCCATCAATCACTCCGAGGACAGGTACAGCACGGGGTGAGATACAGAGTAAAGCTCCCTCTACATGTCCCCATCAAACTCTCCCAGCACAGGTACAGCACGGGGTTAGATACAGAGTAAATCTCCCTCTCCACCGTCCCCATCAAACACTGCCAGGAAAGGTACAGCACGGGGTTAGATACAGAGTAAATCTCCCTCGAAACCGTCCACATCAAACACTCCCAGGACTGGTACATCACGGGGTTAGATATAGAGTAAATCTCCCTCTACACTGTCCCCTTCAAACACTCCCAGGACAGGTACAGCACGGGGTTAGATACAGAGTAAAGCTACCTCTACACCGTCCCCATCAAGCACTCCCTGCAAAGGTACAGCATGGGGTTAGATACAGGGTAAATCTTCCTGTACACCGTCACCATCAAACACTCCCAGGACAGGTACAGCACGGGGTTAGATACAGAGTAAATCTCGCTCTACACCGTCCCGATCAAACACTCCCTGGACTGGTATAGCACGGGGTTTGATACAGTGTAAACCTCCCTCTACACTGTCCCCATCAAACACTCCCAGGACAGGTACAGCACGGGGTTAGATACAGAGTAAAGCTACCTCTACACCGTCCCCATCAAGCACTCATTGTAAAGGTAGAGCACGGGGTTAGATACAGAGTAAAGCACCCTCTACACCTTCCCCATCAAACACTCACAGGACATGAATAGCACGGGGTTAGATACAGTGTAAATCTCCGTCTACACTGTCCCCATCAAACACTCCCAGGACAGGTACAGCACGGGGTTAGATACAGAGTAAATCTCCCTCTACACCGTCCCCATCAAACACTCCCAGGAGAGATGCAGCACGGGATTAGATACAGAGTAAATCTCCCTCTACACTGTCCCCATCAAACACTCCCAGGACAGTTACAGCAAGGGGTTAGATACAGAGCAAAGCTCCCTCTACACCGTCCCCATCTAACACTCCCAGGACAGGTACAGCACGTGGTTAGATACAGAGTTAAAGCTCCCTCTACGCTCTCCCCATCAAACACTCCCAGGACATGGACAGCACGGGATGAGATACAGAGTAAATGACCCTCTACACTGTCCCCATCAAACACTTCCAGGACAGGTACAACACGGGGTTAGATACACAGTAAAGCTCCCTCTACACATTCCCCATCATAGACTCCCAGGACAGGTACAGCACGGAATTAAATACAGAGTAAAGCTCCCTCTGCACCGTCCCCATCAATCACTCCGAGGACTGGTATAGCACGGGGTTTGATACAGTGTAAATCTCCCTCTACACTGTCCCCATCAAACACTCCCAGGACAGGTACTGCACGGGGTTAGATATAGAGTAAAGCACCCTCTACACCTTCCCCATCAAACATTCACAGGACATGAATAGCACGGGGTTAGATACAGTGTAAATCTCCGTCTACACTGTCCCCATCAAACACTCCCAGGAGAGATGCAGCACGGGGTTAGATACAGAGTAAATCTCCCGCTACACTGTCCCCATCAAACACTCCCAGGACAGTTACAGCAAGGGGTTAGATACAGAGCAAAGCTCCCTCTACACCGTCCCCATCTAACACTCCCAGGACAGGTACAGCACGTGGTTAGATACAGAGTTAAAGCTCCCTCTACGCTGTCCCCATCAAACACTCCCAGGACATGGACAGCACGGGATGAGATACAGAGTAAATGTCCCTCTACACTGTTCCCATCAAACACTCCCAGTACAGGTACAGCACGGGGTTAGATACAGAGTAAAGCTCCCTCTACCACGTCCCCATCAAACACTCCCAAAACAGGTACAGCACGGGGTAACATACAGAGTAAATCTCCCTCTATACTGTCCCCATCAAACAGTCCCAGGACAGGTACAGCACGGGGTTAGATACAGAGTAAAGCTCCATCTACACCGTCCCCATCAAACACTCCCAGGACAGGTACAGCACGGGGTTTGATCCAGATCAAATGTCCCTCTACACCATGCCCATCAAACACTCACAGGACAAGTACAGCACGGGGTTAGATACAGAGTAAAGCACCATCTACACTGTCCCCTTCAAACACTCCCAGGACAGGTACAGCACGGGGTTAGATATAGAGTAAATCTCCCTCTACACCGTCTCCATCGAACACCACCAGGACAGGTAGAGCACGGGGTTAGATACAGAGTAAAGCACCCTCTACACTGTCCCCATCAAACTCTCCCAGGACAGGTACAGCACGGTGTTAGATACAGAGTAAATATCCCTCTAGACTGTCCCCATCAAACACTCCCACGACAGGTACAGCACGGGGTTAGATACAGAGTAAAGCTCCCTCTACACCGTCCCCATCAAACACTCCCAAGACAGGTACAGCATGGAGTTAGATACAGAGTAAATCTCCCTCTACACCGTCCCCAACAAACACTCCCAGGACAGGTAAAGCACGGGGTTAGGTACAGTGTAAATCTCGCTCTACACTGTCCCCATCAAACACTCCCAGGACAGGTACAACACGGGGTTAGATACACAGTAAATCTCCCTCTACACTGTCCCCATCAAACACTCCCAGGACAGGTGCAGCACGGGGTTAGATACAGAGTAAATCTCCCTCTACACCGTCCCCATCAAACACTCCCAGGACAGGTACAGCACGGGGTTAGGTACAGAGTAAATCTCCCTCTACACTGTCCCCATCAAACACTCCCAGGACAGGTACAGCACGGGTTAGATACAGAGTAAATCTCACTCTACACTGTCCCCATCAAACACTCCCAGGACAGGTACAGCACGGGGTTAGATACAGAGTAAATCTCCCACTACACCATACCCATCAAACACTCCCAGAACAGGTAAAGCACGTGGTTAGATACAGAGTAAATCTCCCTGTACACCGTCCCCATCAAACACTCCCAGGACAGGTACAGCACGGTGTTAGATACAGAGTTAAAGCTCCCTCTACACTGTCACCATCAAACACTCCCAGGACAGGTACTGCACGGGATGAGGTACAGAGTAAATCTCCCTCTACACCGTCCCCATCAAACACTCCCAGGACAGGTACAGCACGGTGTTAGATACAGAGTTAAAGCTCCCTCTACACTGTCCCCATCAAACACTCCCAGGACAGGTACAGCACGGGGTAAGATACAGAGTAAAGCTCCATCTACACCGTCCCCATCCAAGACTCCCAGGAAATGTACAGCACGGGGTTTGATTCCGATTAAATGTCCCTCTATACCATCCCCATCAAACACTCACAGGACAATTACAGCACGGGTTTAGGTACAGAGTAAAGCTCCCGCTACACTGTCCCCATCAATCACTCCCAGGACAGGTACAGCACGGGGTTAGATACAGAGAAAAGCTCCCTCTACATGTCCCCAACAAACACTCCCAGGAATGTTGCAGCATGGTGTTAGATACAGAGTAAAGCTCGCTCTACACCGTCCCCATCAAACACTCCCAGGACAGGTACAGCACGGGGTTAGATACAGAGTAAAGCTCCCTCTACATGTCCCCATCAAACACTCCCAGGTCTGTTGCAGCATGGTGTTAGATACAGAGTAAAGCTCGCTCTACACCGTCCCCATCAAACACTCCCAGACAGGTACAGCACGGGCTTAGATACAGAGTAAAGCTCCCTCTACACTGTGCCCATCAAACACTCCCAGGACAGGTACAGCACGGGGTTAGATACAGAGTAAATCTCCCTCTACACCGTCCCCATCAAACACTCCCAGGACAGGTACAGCACGGGGTTAGATACAGAGTAAAGCTCCCTCTACACTGTCCCCATCAAACACTCCCAGGACAGGTACAGCACGGGGTTAGATACAGAGTAAAGCTCCCTCTACACTGTCCCCATCAAACACTCCCAGGACAGGTACAGCACGGGGTTACTTACAGAGTAAATCTCCCTCTGCACTTTCCCCATCAAACACTCCCAGGACAGGTACAGCACGGGGTTAGGTACAGAGTAAAGCTCCCTCTACACCGTCCCCAACAAACACTCCCAGGACCGGTACAGCATGGGTTTAGATACAGAGTAAATGTCCCTCTACACTGTCCCCATCAAACACTCCCAGGACAGGTACAGCACGGGGTGAGATACAGAGTAAAGCTCCCTCTCCACTGTCCACATCAAACACTCCCAGGACAGGTACAGCACGACGTTAGATATAGAGTAAATCTCCCTCTACACTGTCCCCATCAAACACTCCCAGGACAGGTACAGCACGGGGTTAGATACAGAGTAAAGCTCCCTCTGGAGTGTCCCCATCAAACACTCCCAGGACAGGTACAGCATGGGGTTAGGTAGAGTGTAAATCTCGCTCTACACTGTCCCCATCAAACACTCCATGGACAGGTACAACACGGTGTTAGATACACAGTAAAGCTCCCTCTACACATTCCCCATCATAGACTCCCAGGACAGGTACAGCACGGAATTAAATACAGAGTAAAGCTCCCTCTGCACCGTCCCCATCAATCACTCCGAGGGCAGGTACAGCACGGGATGAGATACAGAGTAAATCGCCCAATACACCCTCCCCATCAAACACTCCCAGGACAGGTGCAGCACGGGGTTAGATACAGAGTAAAGCACCCTGTACACCTTCCCCATCAAACACTCACAGGACATGAATAGCACGGGGTTAGATACAGTGTAAATCTCCTTCTACACTGTCCCCATCAAACAGTCCCAGGACAGGTACAGTACGGGGTTAGATACAGAGTAAAGCTCCTTCTACACCGTCCCCATCAAACACTCCCAGGACAGGTACAGCACGGGTTTAGAAACAGAGTAAAGCACCCTCTACACTGTCCCCATCAAACACTCCCAGGACAGGTACAGCACGGGGTTAGATAAAGAGTTAATCTCCCTCTACACTGTGCCCATCAAACTCTCCCAGCACAGGTACAGCACGGGGTTAGATACAGAGTTAATCTCCCTCTACACTGTCCCCATCAAACACTCCCAGGAGAGGTACAGCACGGGGTTTGATACAGAGTAAATCTCCCTCTACAATGTCCCCATCAAACACTCCCAGGACAGGTACAGCACGGGGTTAGATACAAAGCAAATCTCACTCTACACTGTCCCCATCAAACGCTCCCTGGACAGGTACAGCACGGGGTTAAATACAGAGTAAATCTCCCTCTACACTGTGCCCATCAAACACTCCCAGGACAAGTACAGCACAGGGTTAGATACAGAGTAAAGCTCCCTCTACTCTGTCCCCATCAAACACTCCCAGGACCGGTACAGCACGGGGTTAGATACAGAGTAAAGCTCCAACGACGCTGTCCCCATCAAAATCTCCCAGGACAGGTACAGCACGGGGTTAGATACAGAGTAAATCTCCCTCTACACTGTCCCCATCAAACACTCCCAGGACAGGTGCAGCACGGGGTTAGATACAGAGTAAATCTCCCTCTACACCGTCCCCATCAAACACTCACAGGACAGGTACAGCACGGGTTAGATACAGAGTAAATCTCACTCTACACTGTCCCCATCAAACACTCCCAGGACAGGTACAGCACGGGGTTAGATACAGAGTAAATCTCCCACTACACCATACCCATCAAACACTCCCAGAACAGGTAAAGCACGTGGTTAGATACAGAGTAAATCTCCCTGTACACCGTCCCCATCAAACACTCCCAGGACAGGTACAGCACGGTGTTAGATACAGAGTTAAAGCTCCCTCTACACTGTCACCATCAAACACTCCCAGGACAGGTACAGCACGGGATGAGGTACAGAGTAAATCTCCCTCTACACCGTCCCCATCAAACACTCCCAGGACAGGTACAGCACGGTGTTAGATACAGAGTTAAAGCTCCCTCTACACTGTCCCCATCAAACACTCCCAGGACAGGTACAGCACGGGGTAAGATACAGAGTAAAGCTCCATCTACACCGTCCCCATCCAAGACTCCCAGGAAATGTACAGCACGGGGTTTGATTCCGATTAAATGTCCCTCTATACCATCCCCATCAAACACTCACAGGACAATTACAGCACGGGTTTAGGTACAGAGTAAAGCTCCCGCTACACTGTCCCCATCAAACACTCCCAGGACAGGTACAGCACGGGGTTAGATACAGAGAAAAGCTCCCTCTACATGTCCCCAACAAACACTCCCAGGAATGTTGCAGCATGGTGTTAGATACAGTGTAAAGCTCGCTCTACACCGTCCCCATCAAACACTCCCAGGACAGGTACAGCACGGGGTTAGATACAGAGTAAAGCTCCCTCTACATGTCCCCATCAAACACTCCCAGGTCTGTTGCAGCATGGTGTTAGATACAGAGTAAAGCTCGCTCTACACCGTCCCCATCAAACACTCCCAGACAGGTACAGCACGGGCTTAGATACAGAGTAAAGCTCCCTCTACACTGTCCCCATCAAACAGTCCCAGGACAGGTACAGCACGGGGTTAGATACAGCGTAAAGCTCCCTCAACTCTGTCCGCATCAAACACTCCCAAAACAGGTACTGCACGGGGTAAGATACAGAGTAGAACTCCCTCTACACTGTGCCCATCAAACACTCCCAGGACAGGTACAGCACGACGTTAGATATAGAGTAAATCTCCCTCTACACTGTCCCCATCAAACACTCCCAGGACAGGTACAGCACGGTGTTAGATACAGAGTAAAGCTCCCTCTACACTGTCCCCATCAAACACTCCCAGGACAGTTACAGCATGGGGTTAGGTAGAGTGTAAATCTCGCTCTACACTGTCCCCATCAAACACTCCATGGACAGGTACAACACGGTGTTAGATACACAGTAAAGCTCCCTCTACACATTGCCCATCATAGACTCCCAGGACAGGTACAGCACGGAATTAAATACAGAGTAAAGCTCCCTCTGCACCGTCCCCATCAATCACTCCGAGGACAGGTACAGCACGGGATGAGATACAGAGTAAATCGCCCAATACACCCTCCCCATCAAACACTCCCAGGACAGGTACAGCACGGGGTTAGATACAGAGTAAGTCTCCCTCTACACCGTCCCCATCAAACACACCCAGGACATGTACAGCACGGGGTTAGATACAGAGTAAAGCTCCCTCTACATGTCCCCATCAAACTCTCCCAGCACAGGTACAGCACGGGGTTAGATACAGAGTAAATCTCCCTCTACACTGTCCCCATCAAACACTCCCAGGACAGGTACAGCACGGGGTTAGATACAGAGTAAATCTCCCTCTACACTGTGCCCATCAAACGCTCCCAGCACAGGTACAGCACGGGCTTAGATACAGAGTAAATCTCTCTCGAAACCGACTTACTCTGTATCTAACCCCGTGCTGTACCTGTCCTGGGAGTGTTTGATGGGGAGGGTGTATTGGGCGATTTACTCTGTATCTCATCCCGTGCTGTACCTGTCCTCGGAGTGATTGATGGGGACGGTGCAGAGGGAGCTTTACTCTGTATTGGGCGATTTACTCTGTATCTCATCCCAGGACTGGTGCAGCACGGTGTTAGATACAGAGTAAAGCACCCTCTACACTGTCCCCTTCAAACACTCCCAGGACAGGTACAGCACGGGGTTAGATTCAGAGAAAATCTTCCTCTACACCGTCCCCATCAAGCACTCCCTGCAAAGGTACAGCACGGGGTTAGATACAGAGAAAATCTTCCTCTACACCGTCACCATCAAACACTCCCAGGACAGGAACAGCACGGGGTTAGATACAGAGTAAAGCTCCCTCTACACCGTCCCGATCAAACACTCCCAGGATAGGTACAGCACGGGGTTAGATAGAGAGTAAATCTTCATCTACACCGTCCCCATCAAACAATCCCAGGACAGGTACAGCACGGGGTTAGATACAGAGTAAAGCTCCCTCTACCCCGTCACCATCAAACACTCCCAGGACAGGTACAGCACGGGGTTAGATACAGAGTAAAACTCCCTCTACACTGTCCCCATCAAACACTCCCAGGACAGGTACAGCACGGTGTTAGATACAGAGTAATGCTCCCTCTACACTCTCCCCATCAATCACTCCCAGGACAGGTACAGCTCGGGTTCAGATAAAGAGTAAAGCTCCCTCTACACTGTACCCTTCAAACACTCCCAGGATAGGTACAGCCCGGGGTTAGATACAGAGTAAAGCTCCATCTGCAGTGTCCCCATCAAAAACTACCAAGACAGTAACAGCACCGGCTTAGATGCAGTGTAAATCTCGCTCTACAGTGTCCCCATCAAACACTCCCAGGACAGGTACAGCATGGGGTTAGATACAGAGTAAAGCTCCCTCTACACCGTCCCCATCAAAAACTCCGAGGACAGGTAGAGCACGGGGTTAGATACTGAGTAAATCTCCCTCAACACCGTCCCAATCAAACACTCCCAGAACAGGTACAGCACGGGGTTAGAAACAGAGTGATGCTCCCTCTTCACCGTCCCCATCAAACACTCCCAGGACAGGTACAGCACGGGGTTAGATACAGAGTAAAGCTCCATCTACACCGTCCCCATCAAACACTCCCAGGACAGGTACAGCACGGGGTTTGATCCAGATCAAATGTCCCTCTACACCATGCCCATCAAACACTCACAGGACAAGTACAGCACGGGGTTAGATACAGAGTAAAGCACCATCTACACTGTCCCCTTCAAACACTCCCAGGACAGGTACAGCACGGGGTTAGATATAGAGTAAATCTCCCTCTACACCGTCTCCATCGAACACCACCAGGACAGGTAGAGCACGGGGTTAGATACAGAGTAAAGCACCCTCTACACTGTCCCCATCAAACTCTCCCAGGACAGGTACAGCACGGTGTTAGATACAGAGTAAATATGCCTCTACACTGTCCCCATCAAACACTCCCACGACAGGTACAGCACGGGGTTAGATACAGAGTAAAGCTCCCTCAACACCGTCCCCATCAAACACTCCCAAGACAGGTACAGCATGGAGTTAGATACAGAGTAAATCTCCCTCTACACCGTCCCCAACAAACACTCCCAGGACAGGTAAAGCACGGGGTTAGGTACAGTGTAAATCTCGCTCTACACTGTCCCCATCAAACACTCCCAGGACAGGTACAACACGGGGTTAGATACACAGTAAAGCTCCCTCTACACATTCCCCATCATAGACTCCCAGGACAGGTACAGCACGGAATTAAATAAAGAGTAAAGCTCCCTCTGCACCGTCCCCATCAATCACTCCGAGGACAGGTACAGCACGGGGTGAGATACAGAGTAAATCGCCCTATACACCCTCCCCATCAAACACTCCCAGGACAGGTACAGCACGGGGTTAGATACAGAGTAAAGCTCCCTCTACATGTCCCCATCAAACTCTCCCAGCACAGGTACAGCACGGGGTTAGATACAGAGTTAATCTCCCTCTACACTGTGCCCATCAAACTCTCCCAGCACAGGTACAGCACGGGGTTAGATACAGAGTAAATCTCCCTCTAAATCGTCCACATCAAACACTCCCAGGACTGGTACAGCACGGGGTTAGATATAGAGTAAATCTCCCTCTACACTGTCCCCTTCAAACACTCCCAGGACAGGAACAGCACGGGGTTAGATACTGAGTAAAGCTACCTCTACACCGTCCCCATCAAGCACTCCCTGCAAAGGTACAGAACGGGGTTAGATACAGAGTAAATCTTCCTCTACACCGTCACCAGCAAGCACTCCCTGCAAAGGTACAGCACGGGGTTAGATACAGAGTAAATCTTCCTGTACACTGTCACCATCAAACACTCCCAGGACAGGTACAGCACGGGGTTAGATACAGAGTAAATCTCCCTCTACACCGTCCCGATCAAACACTCCCTGGACTGGTATAGCACGGGGTTTGATACAGTGTAAATCTCCCTCTACACTGTCCCCATCAAACACTCCCAGGACAGGTACAGCACGGGGTTAGATACAGAGTAAAGCACCCTCTACACCTTCCCCATCAAACATTCACAGGACATGAATAGCACGGGGTTAGATACAGTGTAAATCTCCGTCTACACTGTCCCCATCCAACACTCCCAGGACAGGTACAGCACGGGGTTAGATACAGAGTAAATCTCCCTCTACACTGTCCCCATCAAACACTCCCAGGAGAGATGCAGCACGGGGTAAGATACAGAGTAAATCTCCCGCTACACTGTCCCCATCAAACACTCCCAGGACAGTTACAGCAAGGGGTTAGATACAGAGTAAATCTCCCTCTACACCGTCCCGATCAAACACTCCCTGGACTGGTATAGCACGGGGTTTGATACAGTGTAAATCTCCCTCTACACTGTCCCCATCAAACACTCCCAGGACAGGTACAGCACGGGGTTAGATACAGAGTAAATCTCCCTCTACACTGTTCCCATCAAACACTCCCAGTACAGGTACAGCATGGGGTTAGATACAGAGTAAAGCTCCCTCTACCACGTCCCCATCAAACACTCCCAAAACAGGTACAGCACGGGGTAACATACAGAGTAAATCTCCCTCTATACTGTCCCCATCAAACAGTCCCAGGACAGGTACAGCACGGGGTTAGATACAGAGTAAAGCTCCATCTACACCGTCCCCATCAAACACTCCCAGGACAGGTACAGCACGGGGTTTGATCCAGATTAAATGTCCCTCTACACCATCCCCATCAAACACTCACAGGACAAGTACAGCACGGGGTTAGATACAGAGTAAAGCACCCTCTACACTGTCCCCTTCAAACACTCCCAGGACAGGTACAGCACGGGGTTAGATACAGAGTAAATCTTCCTCTACACCGTCCCCATCAAGCACTCCCAGGACAGGTACAGCACGGGGTTAGATACAGAGTAAAGCTCCCTCTACACCGTGCCCATCAAACACTCCCAGGACAGGTACAGCACGGGGTTAGATATAGAGTAAATCTCCCTCTACACCGTCTCCATCGAACACTACCAGGACAGGTAGAGCACGGGGTTAGATACAGAGTAAAGCTCCCTCTGCACTGTCCCCATCAAACACTCCCAGGATAGGTACAGCACGGGGTTAGATACAGAGTAAAGCTCCCTCTACACTGTTCCCATCAAACTCTCCCAGGACAGGTATAGCACGGGGTTAGATACAGAGTAAATATCCCTCTACACTGTCCCCATCAAACACTCCCAGGACAGGTACAGCACGGGGTTAGATACAGAGTAAAGCTCCCTCTACACTGCCCCCATCAAACACTTCCTGGACAGGTACAACACGGGGTTAGATACACAGTAAAGCTCCCTCTACACATTCCCCATCATAGACTCCCAGGACAGGTACAGCACGGAATTAAATACAGAGTAAAGCTCCCTCTGCACCGTCCCCATCAATCACTCCGAGGACAGGTACAGCACGGGGTGAGATACAGAGTAAAGCTCCCTCTACATGTCCCCATCAAACTCTCCCAGCACAGGTACAGCACGGGGTTAGATACAGAGTTAATCTCCCTCTACACTGTGCCCATCAAACTCTCCCAGCACAGGTACAGCACGGGGTTAGATACAGAGTAAATCTCCCTCGAAACCGTCCACATCAAACACTCCCAGGACTGGTACATCACGGGGTTAGATATAGAGTAAATCTCCCTCTACACTGTCCCCTTCAAACACTCCCAGGACAGGTACAGCACGGGGTTAGATACAGAGTAAATCTCCCTCTACACCGTCCCCATCAAACACTCCCTGGACAGGTACAGCACGGGGTTAGATACAGAGTAAAGCTACCTCTACACCGTCCCCATCAAGCACTCCCTGCAAAGGTACAGCATGGGGTTAGATACAGGGTAAATCTTCCTGTACACCGTCACCATCAAACACTCCCAGGACAGGTACAGCACGGGGTTAGATACAGAGTAAATCTCCCTCTACACCGTCCCGATCAAACACTCCCTGGACTGGTATAGCACGGGGTTTGATACAGTGTAAACCTCCCTCTACACTGTCCCCATCAAACACTCCCAGGACAGGTACAGCACGGGGTTAGATACAGAGTAAAGCTACCTCTACACCGTCCCCATCAAGCACTCATTGTAAAGGTGGAGCACGGGGTTAGATACAGAGTAAAGCACCCTCTACACCTTCCCCATCAAACACTCACAGGACATGAATAGCACGGGGTTAGATACAGTGTAAATCTCCGTCTACACTGTCCCCATCAAACACTCCCAGGACAGGTACAGCACGGGGTTAGGTACAGAGTAAATCTCCCTCTACACTGTCCCCATCAAACACTCCCAGGACAGGTACAGCACGGGTTAGATACAGAGTAAATCTCACTCTACACTGTCCCCATCAAACACTCCCAGGACAGGTACAGCACGGGGTTAGATACAGAGTAAATCTCCCACTACACCATACCCATCAAACACTCCCAGAACAGGTAAAGCACGTGGTTAGATACAGAGTAAATCTCCCTGTACACCGTCCCCATCAAACACTCCCAGGACAGGTACAGCACGGTGTTAGATACAGAGTTAAAGCTCCCTCTACACTGTCACCATCAAACACTCCCAGGACAGGTACAGCACGGGATGAGGTACAGAGTAAATCTCCCTCTACACCGTCCCCATCAAACACTCCCAGGACAGGTACAGCACGGTGTTAGATACAGAGTTAAAGCTCCCTCTACACTGTCCCCATCAAACACTCCCAGGACAGGTACAGCACGGGGTAAGATACAGAGTAAAGCTCCATCTACACCGTCCCCATCCAAGACTCCCAGGAAATGTACAGCACGGGGTTTGATTCCGATTAAATGTCCCTCTATACCATCCCCATCAAACACTCACAGGACAATTACAGCACGGGTTTAGGTACAGAGTAAAGCTCCCGCTACACTGTCCCCATCAAACACTCCCAGGACAGGTACAGCACGGGGTTAGATACAGAGTAAAACTCCCTCTACACTGTCCCCATCAAACACTCCCAGGACAGGTACAGCACGGGGTTAGATACAGAGTAAAGCTCCCTCTACATGTCCCCATCAAACACTCCCAGGTCTGTTGCAGCATGGTGTTAGATACAGAGTAAAGCTCGCTCTACACCGACCCATCAAACACTCCCAGGACAGGTACAGCACGGGCTTAGATACAGAGTAAAGCTCCCTCTACACTGTCCCCATCAAACACTCCCAGGACAGGCACAGCACGGGGTTAGATACAGAGTAAATCTCCTTCTACACGGTCCCCATCAAACAGTCCCAGGACAGTTACAGCACGGGGTTAGATACAGCGTAAAGCTCCCTCAACTCTGTCCGCATCAAACACTCCCAAAACAGGTACTGCACGGGGTAAGATACAGAGTAGAACTCCCTCTACACTGTGCCCATCAAACACTCCCAGGACAGGTACAGCACGGGGTTAGATACAGAGTAAAGCTCCCTCTACACTGTCCCCATCAAACACTCCCAGGACAGGTACAGCACGGGGTTACTTACAGAGTAAATCTCCCTCTGCACAGTCCCCAACAAACACTCCCAGGACCGGTACAGCACGGGTTTAGATACAGAGTAAATGTCCCTCTACACTGTCCCCATCAAACACTCCCACGATATGTACAGCACGGGGTTAGATACAGAGTAAATCTCCCACTACAACATCCCCATCAAACACTCCCAGGACAGGTACAGCACGGTGTTAGATACAGAGTAAAGCTCCCTCTACTCTGTCCCCATCAAACACTCCCAGGACCGGTACAGCACGGGGTTAGATACAGAGTAAAGCTCCCTCTGCACTGTCCCCATCAAACACTCCCAGGATAGGTACAGCACGGGGTTAGATACAGAGTAAAGCTCCCTCTACACTGTTCCCATCAAACTCTCCCAGGACAGGTATAGCACGGGGTTAGATACAGAGTAAATATCCCTCTACACTGTCCCCATCAAACACTCCCAGGACAGGTACAGCACGGGGTTAGATACAGAGTAAAGCTCCCTCTACACTGCCCCCATCAAACACTTCCTGGACAGGTACAACACGGGGTTAGATACACAGTAAAGCTCCCTCTACACATTCCCCATCATAGACTCCCAGGACAGGTACAGCACGGAATTAAATACAGAGTAAAGCTCCCTCTGCACCGTCCCCATCAATCACTCCGAGGACAGGTACAGCACGGGGTGAGATACAGAGTAAAGCTCCCTCTACATGTCCCCATCAAACTCTCCCAGCACAGGTACAGCACGGGGTTAGATACAGAGTTAATCTCCCTCTACACTGTGCCCATCAAACTCTCCCAGCACAGGTACAGCACGGGGTTAGATACAGAGTAAATCTCCCTCGAAACCGTCCACATCAAACACTCCCAGGACTGGTACATCACGGGGTTAGATATAGAGTAAATCTCCCTCTACACTGTCCCCTTCAAACACTCCCAGGACAGGTACAGCACGGGGTTAGATACAGAGTAAATCTCCCTCTACACCGTCCCCATCAAACACTCCCTGGACAGGTACAGCACGGGGTTAGATACAGAGTAAAGCTACCTCTACACCGTCCCCATCAAGCACTCCCTGCAAAGGTACAGCATGGGGTTAGATACAGGGTAAATCTTCCTGTACACCGTCACCATCAAACACTCCCAGGACAGGTACAGCACGGGGTTAGATACAGAGTAAATCTCCCTCTACACCGTCCCGATCAAACACTCCCTGGACTGGTATAGCACGGGGTTTGATACAGTGTAAACCTCCCTCTACACTGTCCCCATCAAACACTCCCAGGACAGGTACAGCACGGGGTTAGATACAGAGTAAAGCTACCTCTACACCGTCCCCATCAAGCACTCATTGTAAAGGTAGAGCACGGGGTTAGATACAGAGTAAAGCACCCTCTACACCTTCCCCATCAAACACTCACAGGACATGAATAGCACGGGGTTAGATACAGTGTAAATCTCCGTCTACACTGTCCCCATCAAACACTCCCAGGACAGGTACAGCACGGGGTTAGATACAGAGTAAATCTCCCTCTACACCGTCCCCATCAAACACTCCCAGGACAGGTACAGCACGGGGTTAGGTACAGAGTAAATCTCCCTCTACACTGTCCCCATCAAACACTCCCAGGACAGGTACAGCACGGGTTAGATACAGAGTAAATCTCACTCTACACTGTCCCCATCAAACACTCCCAGGACAGGTACAGCACGGGGTTAGATACAGAGTAAATCTCCCACTACACCATACCCATCAAACACTCCCAGAACAGGTAAAGCACGTGGTTAGATACAGAGTAAATCTCCCTGTACACCGTCCCCATCAAACACTCCCAGGACAGGTACAGCACGGTGTTAGATACAGAGTTAAAGCTCCCTCTACACTGTCACCATCAAACACTCCCAGGACAGGTACAGCACGGGATGAGGTACAGAGTAAATCTCCCTCTACACCGTCCCCATCAAACACTCCCAGGACAGGTACAGCACGGTGTTAGATACAGAGTTAAAGCTCCCTCTACACTGTCCCCATCAAACACTCCCAGGACAGGTACAGCACGGGGTAAGATACAGAGTAAAGCTCCATCTACACCGTCCCCATCCAAGACTCCCAGGAAATGTACAGCACGGGGTTTGATTCCGATTAAATGTCCCTCTATACCATCCCCATCAAACACTCACAGGACAATTACAGCACGGGTTTAGGTACAGAGTAAAGCTCCCGCTACACTGTCCCCATCAAACACTCCCAGGACAGGTACAGCACGGGGTTAGATACAGAGTAAAACTCCCTCTACACTGTCCCCATCAAACACTCCCAGGACAGGTACAGCACGGGGTTAGATACAGAGTAAAGCTCCCTCTACATGTCCCCATCAAACACTCCCAGGTCTGTTGCAGCATGGTGTTAGATACAGAGTAAAGCTCGCTCTACACCGACCCATCAAACACTCCCAGGACAGGTACAGCACGGGCTTAGATACAGAGTAAAGCTCCCTCTACACTGTCCCCATCAAACACTCCCAGGACAGGCACAGCACGGGGTTAGATACAGAGTAAATCTCCTTCTACACGGTCCCCATCAAACAGTCCCAGGACAGTTACAGCACGGGGTTAGATACAGCGTAAAGCTCCCTCAACTCTGTCCGCATCAAACACTCCCAAAACAGGTACTGCACGGGGTAAGATACAGAGTAGAACTCCCTCTACACTGTGCCCATCAAACACTCCCAGGACAGGTACAGCACGGGGTTAGATACAGAGTAAAGCTCCCTCTACACTGACCCCATCAAACACTCCCAGGACAGGTACAGCACGGGGTTACTTACAGAGTAAATCTCCCTCTGCACAGTCCCCAACAAACACTCCCAGGACCGGTACAGCACGGGTTTAGATACAGAGTAAATGTCCCTCTACACTGTCCCCATCAAACACTCCCACGATATGTACAGCACGGGGTTAGATACAGAGTAAATCTCCCACTACAACATCCCAATCAAACACTCCCAGGACAGGTACAGCACGGTGTTAGATACAGAGTAAAGCTCCCTCTACTCTGTCCCCATCAAACACTGCCAGGACAGGTACAGCACGGGGTTAGATACAGAGTAAAGCTCCAACGACACTGTCCCCATCAAAATCTCCCAGGACAGGTACAGCACGGGCTTAGATACAGAGTAAATCTCCCTCTACATTGTCCCCATCAAACACTCCCAGCAAAGGTACAGCACGGGGTTAGATACAGAGTAAAGCTCCCTCTACACTGTCCCCATCAAACACTCACAGGACAGGAAAAGCACGGGGTTAGATACAGTGTAAATCTCCCTCTACACCGTCCCCATCAAACACTCCCAGGACAGGTACAGCACGGGGTTAGATGCAGAGTAAATCTCCCTCTACACTGTCCCCATCAAACTCTCCCAGGACAGGTACAGCACGGGGTTAGATACAGAGTAAATCTCCCTCTACACCGTCCCCATCAAACACTCCCAGGACAAGTACAGCACGGGGTAAGATACAGAGTAAAGCTCCATCTACACTTCCCCATCAAACACTCGCAGGACAGGTACAGCACAGGGTTAGATACAGAGTAAAGCTCCCTCTACACTGTCCCCAACAAACACTCCCAGGACAGGTACAGCACGGGGTTAGATACAGAGTAAATCTCCCTCTACACTGTCCCCATCAAACACTCCCAAGACAGTTACAGCACGGGGTTAGATACAGAGTAAAGCTCCCTCTACAGTGTCCGCATCAAACAATCCCAGGACAGGTACAGCACGGTGTTAGATACAGAGAAAAGCTCCCTCTGCAGTGTCCCCATCAAACACACCCAGACAGTAACAGCACCGGGTTAGATAAATGTAAATGTCCCTCTACACTGTCCCTATCAAACACTCCCAGGACAGGTAGAGCAGGGGGTTAGATACTGAGTAAATCTCCCTCGACACCGTCCCCATCAAACACTCACAGGACAGGTACAGCACGGGGTTAGATACAGAGTAAATCTCCCTCTACACCGTCCCCATCAAACACTCCCAGGACTGTGACAACAGGTGGTTAGATACAGAGTAAAGCTCCCTCTTCACTGTCCCCATCAAACACTCCCAGGACAGGTACAGCACGGGCTTAGATACAGAGTAAAACTCCCTCTACACCGTGCCCATCAAACACTCCCAGGACAGGTACAGAACGGGGTTAGATACAGAGTACAGCTCCCTTTACACTGTCCCCATGAAACACTCCCAGGACAGGCACAGCACGGGGTTAGATACAGAGTACAGCTCCCTTTACACTGTCCCCATCAAACACTCCCAGGACAGGTACAGCACGGGGTTAGATACAGAGTAAATCTCCCTCTACACTCTCCCCATCAAACACTCACAGGACAGGTAAAGCACGGGGTAAGATACAGAGTAAATCTCCCTCTACACCGTCCCCATCAAACACTCCCAGGACAGTTACAGCACGGGCTTAGATACAGAGTAAATCTCCCTCTACACCGTCCCCATCAAACACTCCCAGGACAGTTACAGCACGGGGTTAGATACAGAGTAAAGCACCCTCTACACCGTCCCCATCAAACACTCACAGGACAGGAAATGCACGGGGTTAGATACAGTGTAAATCTCCCTCTGCACTGTCCCCATTAAAAACACTCCCAGGACAGGTACAACATGGGGTTAGATACACAGTAAAGCTCCCTCTACACTGTCCCCATCAAACACTCCCAGGAGAGATGCAGCACGGGGTTAGATACATGGTAAAGCTCCCGCTACACTGTCCCCATCAAACACTCCCAGGATAGGTACAGCACGGGGTTAGATACCGATTAAATCTCCCACTACACCATCCCCATCAAACACTCCCAGGACAGGTACAGCACGGTGTTAGATACAGAGTAAATCTCCCTCTACACTGTCCCCATCAAACTCTCCCAGTACAGGTACAGCACAGAGTTAGATACAGAGTAAATCTCCCTCTACACCGTCCCCATCAAACACTCCCAGGACAGGTACAGCACGGGGTTAGATACAGAGCAAAGCTCCCTCTACACCGTCCCCATCAAACACTCCCAGGACAGGTACAGCACGGTGTTAGATACAGAGTAAAGCTCCCTCTACACCGTCCCCATCAAACACTCCCAGGACAGGTACAGCACGGGGTTAGATACAGAGTAAATCTCCCTCTACACTGTCCCCATCAAACACTCCCAGGACAGGTACAGCACGGGGTTAGATACAGAGTAAATCTCCCTCTACACTGTCCCCATCAAACACTCCCAGGACAGGTACAGCACGGGGTTAGATACAGAGTAAATCTCCCTCTACACTGTCCCCATCAAACACTCCCAGGACAGGTTCAGCACGGGGTTAGATACAGAGTAAATCTTCCTCTACTCTGTCCCCATCAAACACTCCCAGGACAGGTACAGCACGGGGTTAGATACAGAGTAAATCTTCCTCTACACCGTCACCATCAAACACTCCCAGGACAGGCACAGCACGGGGTAAGATACAGAGTAGATCTCCCTCTACACTGTGCCCATCAAAGACTCCCAGGACAGGTACAGCACGGGGTTAGATACAGAGTAAATCTCCCTCTACACCGTCCCCATCAAACACTCCCAGGACAGGTACAGCACGGGTTTAGATACAGAGTAAAGCTCCCTCTGCACAGTCCCCAACAAACACTCCCAGGACCGGTACAGCACGGGTTTAGATACAGAGTAAATGTCCCTCTACACTGTCCCCATCAAACACTCCCAGGACAGGTACAGCACGGGGTTAGATACAGAGTAAATGTCCCTCTACACTGTCCCCATCAAACACTCCCAGGACAGGTACAGCACGGGGTTAGATACAGAGTAAATCTCCCTCTGCACTGTCTCCATCAAACACTCTCAGGATAGGTACAGCACGAGGTTAGATATAGAGTAAATCTCCCTCTACACTGTCCCCATCAAACACTCCCAGGACAGGTACAGCACGGGGTTAGATACAGAGTAAATCTCCCTCTACACCGTCCCCATCAAACACTCCCAGGACATGTACAGCACGGGGTTAGATACAGAGTAAAGCTCCCTCTACACTGTCCCCATCAAACACTCCCAGGACAGGTACAGCACGGGGTTAGATACAGAGTAAATCCCCCTTTACACCGTCCCCATCAAACACTCCCAGGACAGGTACAGCACGGGGTAAGATACAGAGTTAATCTCCCTCTACACTGTGCCCATCAAACGCTCCCAGCACAGGTACAGCAAGGGGTTAGATACAGAGTAAATCTCCCTCGAAACCGTCCACATCAAACACTCCCAGGACTGGTGCAGCACGGTGTTAGATACAGAGTAAAGCACCCTCTACACTGTCCCCATCAAACACTCCCTGGACAGGTACAGCACGGGGTTAGATACAGAGAAAATCTTCCTCTACACCGTCACCATCAAGCACTCCTTGCAAAGGTACAGCACGGGGTTAGATACAGAGTAAATCTCCCTCTACACTGTCCCCATCAAACATTCCCAAGACAGTTACAGCACGGGGTTAGATACAGAGTAAATCTCCCTCTACACCGTCCCCATCAAACACTCCCAGGACAGGTACAGAACGGGGTTAGATACAGAGTAAATCTCCCTCTACACTGTCCCCAACAAACACTCCCAGGACAGGTACAGCACGGGGTGAGGTACAGAGTAAAGCTCCCTCTACACTGTCCCCATCAAACACTCCCATGACAGTTACAGCACGGGGTTAGATACAGAGTAAAGCTCCCTCTGCAGTGTCCCCATCAAACACACCCAAGACAGTAACAGCACCGCGTTAGGTACAGTGTAAATCTCCCACTACACTGTCCCCATCAAACACTCCCAGGATAGGTACAGCACGAGGTAAGATACAGAGTAAATCTCCCTCTACACTGTCCCCATCAAACACTCCCATGACAGTTACAGCACGGGGTTAGATACAGAGTAAATCTCCATCTACACCGTCCCCATCAAAAACTCCCAGGACAGGTACAACATGGGGTTACATACAGAGTAAATCTCCCTCTACACCGTGCCCATCAAACACTCCCAGGACAGGTACAGCACGGGGTTAGATACAGAGTACAGCTCCCTCTACACTGTCCCCATTAAACAGTCCCAGGACAGTTACAGCACGGGGTTAGATACAGCGTAAGGCTCAATCTACACTCTCCCCATCAAACACTCCCAGGAGCGGTACAGCACGGAGTTAGATACAGAGTAGATTTCCCTCTAAACTATGGCCATCAAACACTCCCAGGACAGGTACAGCACGGGCTTAGATACAGAGTAAATCTCCCTCTACACCATCCCCATCAAACACTCCCAGGAAAGGGACAGCACGGGGTTAGATACAGAGTAAAGCACCCTCTACACCGTCCCCATCAAACACTTTCAGGACAGGAAAAGCACGGGGTTAGATACAGTGTAAATCTCCCTCTACACTGTCCCCATTAAAAACACTCCCAGGACAGGTACAACATGGGGTTAGATACACAGTAAAGCTCCCTCTACACTGTCCCCATCAAACACTCCCAGGATAGGTTCAGCACGGGGTTAGATACCGATTAAAACTCCCACTACACCATCCCCATCAAACACTCCCAGGACAGGTAAAGCACATGGTTAGATACAGAGTAAATCTCCCTCTACACTGTCCCCATCAAACACTCCCAGGACAGGTACAGCACGGGGTTAGATACAGAGTAAATCTCCCTCTACAGTGTCCCCATCAAACTCTCCCAGGACAGGTACAGCAGGGGTTAGATACAGAGTAAATCTCCCTCTACACCGTCCCCATCAAACACTCCCAGGACAGGTACAGCACGGGGTTAGATACAGAGTAAATCTCCCTCTACACTGTGACCCACAAACACTCCCAGGACAGGTACAGCACGGGGTTAGATACAGAGTAAATCTCCCTCTACACTGTGACCCACAAACACTCCCAGGACAGGTACAGCACGGGGTTAGATACAGAGTAAAGCTCCCTCTACACTGTCTCCATCAAACACTCCCAGGACAGGTACAGCACAGGGTTAGATACAGAGTAAAGCTCCCTCTACACTGTCCCCAACAAACACTCCCAGGACAGGTACAGCACGGGGTTAGATACAGAGTAAATCTCCCTCTACACTGTCCCCATCAAACACTCCCAAGACAGTTACAGCACGGGGTTAGATACAGAGTAAAGCTCCCTCTACAGTGTCCCCATCAAACAATCCCAGGACAGGTACAGAACGGTGTAAGATACAGAGTAAAGCTCCCTCTGCAGTGTCCCCATCAAACACACCCAAGACAGTAACAGTACCGGGTTAGATACAGTGTAAATCTCCCTCTACACTGTCCCTATCAAACAGTCCCAGGACAGTTACAGCACGGGGTTAGATACAGCGTAAGGCTCCCTCTACACTCTCCCCATCAAACACTCACAGGACAGGTAAAGCACGGGGTTAGATACAGAGTTGATCTCCCTCTAAACTATGGCCATCAAACACTCCCAGGACAGGTACAGCACGGGCTTAGATACAGAGTAAATCTCCCTCTACACCGTCCCCATCAAACACTCCCAGGACAGTTACAGCACGGGGTTAGATACAGATTAAATCTACCTCTACACCGTCCCCATCAAACACTCCCAGGAGAGATGCAGCACGGGGTTAGATACAGAGTAAAGCTCCCGCTACACTGTCCCCATCAAACACTCCCAGGACAGGTACAGCACGGGGTTAGATACCGATTAAATCTCCCACTACACCATCCCAATCAAACACTCCCAGGACAGGTACAGCACGGTGTTAGATACAGAGGAAATCTCCCCCTGCACTGTCCCCATCAAACTCTCCCAGTGCAGGTACAGCACAGAGTTAGATACAGAGTAAATCTCCCTCTACACTGTCCCCATCAAACTCTCCCAGGACAGGTACAGCACGGGGTTAGATACAGAGTAAATCTCCCTCTACTCTGCGCCACATCAAACACTCCCAGGACAGGTACAGCACGGGGTTAGATACAGAGTAAAGCTCCCTCTACACTGTCCCCATCAAACACTCCCAGGACAGGTACAGCACGGGGTTAGATACAGAGTAAATCTCCCTCTACACTGTCCCCATCAAACTCTCCCAGGACAGGTACAGCACGGGGTTAGATACAGAGTAAATCTCCCTCTGCACCGTCCCCATCAAACACTCCCAGGACAGGTACAGCACGGGGTTAGATACAGAGTAAAGCTCCGTCTACACTGTCCCCATCAAACAGTCCCAGGACAGGTACAGCACGGGGTTAGATACAGAGTAAAGCTCCCTCTACACCGTCCCCATCAAACACTCGCAGGACAGATAAAGCACAGGGTTAGATACAGAGTAAAGCTCCCTCTACACTGTCCCCAAAAAACACTCCCAGTACAGGTACAGCACGGGGTTAGATACAGAGAAAATCTCCCTCTACATTGTCCCCATCAAACACTACCAAGACAGTTACAGCACGGGGTTACATACAGAGTAAAGCTCCCTCTGCAGTGTCCCCATCAAACACACCCAAGACAGTAACAGCACCGGGTTAGATACAGTGTAAATCTCACTCTACACTGTCCCCATCAAACACTCCCAGGACAGGTAGAGCAGGGGGTTAGATACTGAGTAAATCTCCCTCGACACCGTCCCCATCAAACACTCCCAGAACAGGTACAGCACGGGGTTAGATACAGAGTAAATCTCCCTCTACACCGTCCCCATCAAACACTCCCAGGACAGGTACAGCACGGGGTTAGATACAGAGTACAGCTCCCTCTACACTGTCCCCATCAAACAGTCCCAGGACAGTTACAGCACGGGGTTAGATACAGCGTAAGGCTCCCTCTACACTCTCCCCATCAAACACTCCCAGGAGCGGTACAGCACGGAGTTAGATACAGAGTAGATCTCCCTCTAAACTATGGCCATCAAACACTCCCAGGACAGGTACAGCACGGGCTTAGATACAGAGTAAATCTCCCTCTACAACGTCCCCATCAAACACTCCCAGGACAGTTAAAGCACGGGGTTAGATACAGAGTAAATCTACCTCTACACCGTCCCCATCAAACACTCCCAGGAAAGGGACAGCACGGGGTTAGATACAGAGTAAAGCACCCTCTACACCGTCCCCATCAAACACTCACAGGACAGGAAAAGCACGGGGTTAGTTACAGTGTAAAACTCCCTCTACACTGTCCCCATTAAAAACACTCCCAGGACAGGTACAACATGGGGTTAGATACACAGTAAAGCTCCCTCTACACTGTCCCCATCAAACAGTCCCAGGATAGGTACAGCACGGGGTTAGATACCGATTAAATCTCCCACTACACCATCCCCATCAAACACTCCCAGGACAGGTAAAGCACGTGGTTAGATACAGAGTAAAGTTCTCTCTTCATTGTCCCCATCAAACACTCCCAGGACAGGTACAGCACGGGGTTAGATACAGAGTAAATCTCCCTCTACACTGTCCCCATCAAACTCTCCCAGTACAGGTACAGCACGGGGTTAGATACAGAGTAAAGCTCCCTCTACAACGTCCCCATCAAACACTCCCAGGACAGGTACAGCACGGGGTTAGATACAGAGTAAATCTCCCTCTACAACGTCCCCATCAAACTCACCCAGGACAGGTACAGCACGGGGTTAGAAACAGAGTAAAGCTCCATCTACACTTCCCCATCAAACACTCGCAGGACAGGTACAGCACAGGGTTAGATACAGAGTAAAGCTCCCTCTACACTGTCCCCATCAAACTCTCCCAGTACAGGTACAGCACGGGGATAGATACAGAGTAAAGCTCCCTCTACAACGTCCCCATCAAACACACCCAGGACAGGTACAGCACGGGGTTAGATACAGAGTAAAGCTCCATCTACACTTCCCCATCAAACACTCGCAGGACAGTTACAGCACAGGGTTAGATAACGAGTAAAGCTCCCTCTACCCAGTCCCCAAAAAACACTCCCAGGATAGGTACAGCACGGGGTTAGATACAGAGCAAATCTCCCTCCACACTGTCCCCATCAAACACTCCCAAGACAGTTACAGCACGGGGTTAGATAAAGAGTAAAGCACCCTCTACACCGTCCCCGTCAAACACTCACAGGACAGGAAAAGCACGGGGTTAGATACAGTGTAAATCTCCCTCTACACTGTCCCCATCAAACACTCCCAGGAGAGATGCAGCACGGGGTTAGATACATGGTAAAGCTCCTGCTACACTGTCCCCATCAAACACTCCCAGGATAGGTACAGCACGGGGTTAGATACCGATTAAATCTCCCACTACACCATCCCCATCAAACACTCCCAGGACAGGTACAGCACGGTGTTAGATACAGAGTAAATCTCCCTCTACACTGCCCCATCAAACTCTCCCAGTACAGGTACAGCACGGGGTTAGATACAGAGTAAATCTCCCTCTACACTGTCCCCATCAAACACTCCCAGGACAGGTACAGCACGGGGTTAGATTCAGAGTAAAGCTCCATCTACACTTCCCCATCAAACACTCCCAGGACAGGTACAGCACGGTGTTAGATACAGAGTAAATCTCCCTCTACACTGCCCCATCAAACTCTCCCAGTACAGGTACAGCACAGGGTTAGATACAGAGTAAATCTCCCTCTACACTGTCCCCATCAAACACTCCCAGTACAGGTACGGCACGGGGTTAGATACAGAGTAAATCTCCCTCTACAACCTCCCCATCGAACACTCCCAGGACAGGTACAGCAGGGGGTTAGATAGAGAGTAAAGCTCCCTCTACACCGTCCCCATCAAACACTCCCTGGACTGGTACAGCACGGGGTTAGATACAGAGTAAATCTCCCTCTACACCGTCCCCACCAAACTCTCCCAGGAGAGGTACAGCACGGGGTTAGATACAGAGTAAAGCTGCCTCTACAACGTCCCCATCAAACACTCCCAGGACAGGTACAGCACGGGGTTAGATACAGAGTAAAGCTTCCTCTACACTGTCCCCATCAAACACTCCCAGGAGAGATACAGCACGGGGTTAGTTACAGGGTAAATCTCCCGCTACACTATCCCCATCAAACACTCCCAGCACAGGTACAGCACGGGGTTAGATACAGAGTAAATCTCCCTCTACAATGTCCCCAGCAAACACTCCCAGGAAAGGTACAGCACGGGTTTAGATAGAGAGTAAAGCTCCCACTACACTGTCCCCATCAAACACTCCCAGTACAGGTACAGCACGGTGTTAGATACAGAGTTAATTTCCCTCTACACTGTCCCCATCAAACACTCCCAGGACAGGTACAGCACGGGGTTAGATTCAGAGTAAATCTACCTCTACACCGTCCCCACCAAACTCTCCCAGGACAGGTACAGCACGGGGTTAGTTACAGAGTAAAGCTCCCTCTACACTGTCCCCATCAAACACTCCCAGGACAGGTACAGCCCGGGGTTAGATACAGAGTAAATCTCCTTCTACACGGTCCCCATCAAACACTCCCAGGACAGGTACAGCACGGGGTTAGTTACAGAGTAAATCTCCCTCTACACTGTCCCCATCAAACACTCCCAGGACAGGTACAGCACGGGTTTAGATACAGAGCAAATCTCACTCTGCACCGTCCCCATCAAACACTCCCACGAGAGTACAGCACGGGGTGAGATACAGAGTAAAGCTCCCTCTACACTGTCCCCATCAAACACTCCCAGGACAGGTACAGCACGAGGTTAGATACAGAGTAAATCTCCCTCTACACTGTCCCCATCAAACACTCCCAGGACAGGTACAGCACGGGGTTAGATACAGAGTAAAGCTCCCTCTGCACTGTCCCCATCAAACACTCCCAAGACAGTAAGAGCACCGGGTAAGATACAGAGTAAATCTCACACTACACTGTCCCCATCAAACACTCCCAGGACAGGTACAGCACGGTGTTAGATACTGAGTAAAGCTCCCTCTACACTGTCCCCATCAAACTCTCCCCGGACAGGTTCAGCACGGGGTTAGATACAGAGTAAATCTCCCTCTACACCGTCCCCATCAAACACTCCCAGGACAGGTACAGCACGCGGTTAGATACAGAGTAAATCTCCCTCTACACTGTCCCCATCAAACACTCCCAGGACAGGTACAGCACGGGGTTAGATACAGAGTAAATCTCCCTCTAGACTGTCCCCATCAAACACTCCCAGGACAGGTACAGTACGGGGTAAGATACTGAGTAAATCTCCCTTTACACCGTCCCCATCAAACATCCCCAGGACTGTTACAGCACGGGATTAGTTACAGAGAAAAGCTCCCTCTACACCGTCCCCATCAAACACTCCCTGGACAGGTACAGCACGGGGTTAGATACAGAGTAAATCTCCCTCTACACCGTCCCCATCAAACAGTCCTAGGACAGGTAGAGCACGGGGTTAGATACAGAGTAAATCTCCCTCTACACCGTCCCCAACAAACACTCCCAGGATTGTTACAGCACTGGGTTAGATACAGAGTAAAGCTCTTTCCACACTGTCCCTATCAAACACTCCCAGGACAGGTAAAGCACGGGGTTAGATACAGAATAAAGCTCCCTCTCCAACGTCCCCATCAAACACTCCTAGGAAAGGTAGAGCACGCGGTTAGATACAGAGTAAATCTCAGTCTACACCGTCCCCATCAAACACTCCCAGGACAGGTACAACACGGGTATAGATACAGAGTAAATCTCACTCTACACCGTCCCCAACAAACACTCCCAGGACAGATACAGCACGGGGTTAGATACAGATTAAATCTCCCTCTACACCGTCCCCATCAAACACTCCCAGGACAGGTACAGCATGGGGTTAGATACACAGTAAAGCTCCCTCTACACTGTCCCCATCAAACACACCCAGGACAGGTACAGCACGGAATTAAATACAGAGTAAAGCTCCCTCTGCACCGTCCCCATCAATCACACCGAGGACAGGTACAGCACGGGGAGAGATACAGATTAAATCGCCCTATACACCCTTCCCAACAAACACTCCCAGGACAGGTGCAGCAAAGGGTTAGATACAGAGTAAAGCTCCCTCTACATCGCCCCATCAAACACACCCAGGACAGGTACAGCTCAGTGTAAGATACAGAGTAAAGGTCCCTCTACAATATCCCCATCAAACACTCCCAGGAAAGGGACAGCACGGGGTTAGGTACAGAGTAAAACTCCCTCTACACCGTCCCCATCAAACACTCCCAGGACAGGTACAGCATGGGTTTAGATACAGAGTAAATCTCCCTCTACACCGTCCTCATCAAACTCTCCCAGGACAGGTACAGCACGGTTTTCGATACAGATTAAAACTCCCTCTACACTGTCCCCATCAAACAATCCCAGGACACGTACAGCACGGGGTTAGATACAGAGTAAATCTCCCTCTACACCGTCCCCATCAAACACTCCCAGGACAGGTACAGCACGGGGTTAGATACAGAGTAAATCTCCCTCTACACCGTCCCCATCAAATACTCCCAGGACAGGTACAGCACGGGGTTAGATACAGAGTAAATCTCCCTCTACACTCTCCCCATCAAACACTCCCAGGACAGGTAGAGCACGGGGTTAGATACAAAGTAAATCTCACTCTACACCGTCCCCATCAAACACTCCCAGGACAGGTACAGCACGGGGTTAGATACAGAGTAAATCTCCCTCTACACCGTCCCGATCAAACACTCCCAGGACAGGTACAGCACGGGGTTAGATACAGAGTAAATCTCCCTCTACATTTTCTCCATCAAACACTTCCAGGACAGGTACAGCACGGGGTTAGTAACAGAGCAAATCTCACTCTGCACCGTCCTCATCAAACACTCCCAGGAGAGGTACAGCACGGGGTGAGATACAGAGTAAAGCTCCCTCTACACTGTCCCCATCAAACACGCCCAGGACAGGTACAGCACGGGGTTAGATACAGAGTAAAGCTCCCTCTACACTGTCCCCATCAAACAATCCCAGGACAGGTAAAGCACGGGGTTAGATACAGAGTAAATCTCCCTCTACACTGTCCCCATCAAACACTCCCAGGACAGGTACAGCACGGGGTTAGATACAGATTAAATCTCCCTCTACACCGTCCCCATCAAACACTCCCAAGACAGTTACAGCACGGGGTTAGATACAGAGTAAAGCTCCCTCTGCACTGTCCCCATCAAACACTCCCAGGACAGGTACAGCACGGTGTTAGATACTGAGTAAAGCACCCTCTACACTGTCCCCATCAAACTCTCCCCGGACAGGTACAGCACGGTGTTAGATACAGAGTAAATCTTCCTCTACACCGTCCCCATCAAACACTCCCAGGACAGGTACAGCATGGGGTTAGATACAGAGTAAAGCTCCCTCTACACTGTCCCCAGCAAACACTCCCAGGACAGGTACAGCACGGGGTGAGATGCAGAGTAAAGCTCCCTCTGCACTGTCGCAATCAAACACTCACAGGACAGCAAAAGCAGGGGGTTAGATACAGTGTAAATCTCCCTCTACACTGTCCCCATCAAACACTCCCAGGACAGGTACAGCACGGGGTTAGATACAGAGTAAAGCTCCATCTACACTGTCCCCATCAAACACTCCCAGGACAGGTACAGCACGGGGTTAGATACAGAGTAAAGCTTCCTCTACACTGTCCCCATCAAACACTCCCAGGACAGATACAGCACGGGGTTTGATCCAGATTAAATGTCCCTCTACACCGTCCCCATCAAACACTCACAGGACAAATACAGCACAGGTTTAGATACAGCATAAAGCTCCCTCTGCACTGGTCCCATCAAACACACCCAGGACAGGTACAGCACGGTTTTAGATACAGAGCAAATCTCCCTCTACTCTGTCCCCAATAAACAATCCCAGGACATGTACAGCACGGGGTTAGATACAGAGTAAATCTCCCTCTACACCGTCCCCATCAAACACTCCCAGGACAGGTACAGCACGGGGTTAGATACAGAGTAAATCTCCCTCTACAACCTCCCCATCAAACACTCCCAGGACAGGTACAGCACGGGGCTAGATACAGAGTAAAGCACCCTCTACACCGTCCACATCAAACACTCCCTGGACTGGTACAGCACGGGGTTAGATACAGAGTAAATCTCCCTCTACAACCACCCCATCAAACACTCCCAGGACAGGTACAGCACGGGGCTAGATACAGAGTAAAGCACCCTCTACACCGTCCACATCAAACACTCCCTGGACTGGTACAGCACGGGGTTATATACAGAGTAAATCTCCCTCTACACTGTCCCCATCAAACACTCCCAGGACAGGTACAGCACGGGGTTAGATACAGAGTAAAGCTCCATCTACACTGTCCCCATCAAACACTCCCAGGACAGGTACAGCACGGGGTTAGATACAGAGTAAATCTCCCTCTACACCGTCCCCATCAAACACTCCCAGGACAGGTACAGCACGGGGTTAGATACAGAGTAAAGTCTCTCTTCATTGTCTCCATCAAACACTCCCAGGACAGGTACAGCACGGTGTTAGATACAGAGTTAATTTCCCTCTACACTGTCCCCAACAAACACTCCCAGGACCGGTACAGCACTGGGTTAGTAACAGAGTAAATCTCCCTCTATACTGTCCCCATCAAAAACTCCCAGGACAGGTACAGCACGGGATTAGATATAGATTAAAACTCCCTCTACACTGTCCCCATCACACATTCCCAGGACAGGTACAGCACGGAGTTAGATACAGAGTAAAGCTTCCTCTACACTGTCGCCATCAAACACTCCCAGGACATTTAAAGCACGGGGTTAGATACAGAGTAAAGCTCCCTCTACACTGTCCCCATCAAAAACTCCCAGGACATGTACAGCACGCGGTTAGATACAGAGTAAAGATCCCTCAACACTTTCTACATCAAACACTCAAAAGACAGGTACAGCACGGTTTTAGATACAGAGCAAATCTCCCTCTACACTGTCCCCATCAAACAATCCCAGGACATGTACAGCACGGGGTTAGATACAGAGTAAATCTCCCTCTACACAGTCCCCATCAAACACTCCCAGGACAGGTACGGCACGGGGTTAGATACAGAGTAAATCTCCGTCTACAACCTCCCCATCGAACACTCCCAGGACAGGTACAGCAGGGGGTTAGATACAGAGTAAATCTCCCTCTACACCGTCCCCATCAAACTCTCCCAGGACAGGTACAGCACGGGGTTAGATACAGAGTAAAGCTTCCTCTACAACGTCCCCATCAAACACTCCCAGAACAGGTACAGCACGGGGTTAGATACAGAGTAAATCTCCCTCTACACTGTCCCCATCAAACACTCCCAGGACAGGTACAGCACGGGGTTAGATACAGAGTAAAGCTTCCTCTACACTATCCCCATCAAACACTCCCAGCACAGGTACAGCACGGGGTTAGATACAGAGTAAATCTCCCTCTACAATGTCCCCAGCAAACACTCCCAGGAAAGGTACAGCACGGGTTTAGATACAGAGTAAAGCTCCCACTACACTGTCCCCATCAAACACTCCCAGTACAGGTACAGCACGGTGTTAGATACAGAGTTAATTTCCCTCTACACTGTCCCCATCAAACACTCCCAGGACAGGTACAACACGTGGTTAGATACAGAGAAAAGCTCCCTCTACACTGTCCCCATCAAACACTCCCAGGACAGGTACAGCACAGGGTCAGATACAGAGTAAATCTCCCTCTACGCCGTCCCCATCAAACACTCCCAGGACAGGTACAGCACGGGGTTAGATACAGAGTAAATCTCCCTCTACAACCTCCCCATCAAACACTCCCAGGACAGGTACAGCACGGGGCTAGATACAGAGTAAAGCACCCTCTACACCGTCCACATCAAACACTCCCTGGACTGGTACAGCACGGGGTTAGATACAGAGTAAATCTCCCTCTACAACCACCCCATCAAACACTCCCAGGACAGGTACAGCACGGGGCTAGATACAGAGTAAAGCACCCTCTACACCGTCCACATCAAACACTCCCTGGACTGGTACAGCACGGGGTTATATACAGAGTAAATCTCCCTCTACACTGTCCCCATCAAACACTCCCAGGACAGGTACAGCACGGGGTTAGATACAGAGTAAAGCTCCATCTACACTGTCCCCATCAAACACTCCCAGGACAGGTACAGCACGGGGTTAGATACAGAGTAAATCTCCCTCTACACCGTCCCCATCAAACACTCCCAGGACAGGTACAGCACGGGGTTAGATACAGAGTAAAGTCTCTCTTCATTGTCTCCATCAAACACTCCCAGGACAGGTACAGCACGGTGTTAGATACAGAGTTAATTTCCCTCTACACTGTCCCCAACAAACACTCCCAGGACCGGTACAGCACTGGGTTAGTAACAGAGTAAATCTCCCTCTATACTGTCCCCATCAAAAACTCCCAGGACAGGTACAGCACGGGATTAGATATAGATTAAAACTCCCTCTACACTGTCCCCATCACACATTCCCAGGACAGGTACAGCACGGAGTTAGATACAGAGTAAAGCTTCCTCTACACTGTCGCCATCAAACACTCCCAGGACATTTAAAGCACGGGGTTAGATACAGAGTAAAGCTCCCTCTACACTGTCCCCATCAAAAACTCCCAGGACATGTACAGCACGCGGTTAGATACAGAGTAAAGATCCCTCAACACTTTCTACATCAAACACTCAAAAGACAGGTACAGCACGGTTTTAGATACAGAGCAAATCTCCCTCTACACTGTCCCCATCAAACAATCCCAGGACATGTACAGCACGGGGTTAGATACAGAGTAAATCTCCCTCTACACAGTCCCCATCAAACACTCCCAGGACAGGTACGGCACGGGGTTAGATACAGAGTAAATCTCCGTCTACAACCTCCCCATCGAACACTCCCAGGACAGGTACAGCAGGGGGTTAGATACAGAGTAAATCTCCCTCTACACCGTCCCCATCAAACTCTCCCAGGACAGGTACAGCACGGGGTTAGATACAGAGTAAAGCTTCCTCTACAACGTCCCCATCAAACACTCCCAGAACAGGTACAGCACGGGGTTAGATACAGAGTAAATCTCCCTCTACACTGTCCCCATCAAACACTCCCAGGACAGGTACAGCACGGGGTTAGATACAGAGTAAAGCTTCCTCTACACTATCCCCATCAAACACTCCCAGCACAGGTACAGCACGGGGTTAGATACAGAGTAAATCTCCCTCTACAATGTCCCCAGCAAACACTCCCAGGAAAGGTACAGCACGGGTTTAGATACAGAGTAAAGCTCCCACTACACTGTCCCCATCAAACACTCCCAGTACAGGTACAGCACGGTGTTAGATACAGAGTTAATTTCCCTCTACACTGTCCCCATCAAACACTCCCAGGACAGGTACAACACGTGGTTAGATACAGAGAAAAGCTCCCTCTACACTGTCCCCATCAAACACTCCCAGGACAGGTACAGCACAGGGTCAGATACAGAGTAAATCTCCCTCTACGCCGTCCCCATCAAACACTCCCAGGACAGGTACAGCACGGGGTTAGATACAGAGTAAATCTCCCTCTACACTGTCCCCATCAAACACTCCCAGGACAGAAACAGCACGGGGTTAGATACACAGTAAAGCTTCCTCTACACCGTCCCCATCAAACACTCCCAGGACATGTAAAGCACGGGGTTAGATACAGAGTAAAGCTCCCTTTACACTGTCCCCATCAAACACTCCCAGGACAGGTACAGCACGGGGATTGATACAGAGCAAATCTCACTCTGCACCGTCCCCATCAAACACTCCCAGGAGAGTACAGCACGGGGTGAGATACAGAGTAAAGCTCCCTCTACACTGACCCCATCAAACACTCCCAGGACAGGTACAGCACGAGGTTAGATACAGAGTAAATCTCCCTCTACACTGTCCCCATCAAACACTCCCAAGACAGTTACAGCACGGGGTTAGATACAGAGTAAAGCTCCCTCTGCACTGTCCCCATCAAACACTCCCAAGACAGTAAGAGCACCGGGTAAGATACAGAGTAAATCTCCCACTACACTGTCCCCATCAAACACTCCCAGGACAGGTACAGCACGGTGTTAGATACTGAGTAAAGCTCCCTCTACACTGTCCCCATCAAACTCTCCCCGGACAGGTACAGCACGGGGTTAGATACAGAGTAAATCTCCCTCTACACCGTCCCCATCAAACACTCCCAGGACAGGTACAGCACGGGGTTAGATACAGGGTAAAGCTCCCTCTGCAGTGTCCCCATCAAACACTCCCAAGACAGTAACAGCTCCGGGTTAGATACAGTGTAAATCTCCCTCTGCACTGTCCCCATCAAACACTCCCAGGACAGGTACAGTACGGGGTAAGATAATGAGTAAATCTCCCACTACACCGTCCCCATCAAACATTCCCAGGACTGTTACAGCACGGGATTAGTTACAGAGAAAAGCTCCCTCTACACCGTCCCCATCAAACACTCCCTGGACAGGTACAGCACGGGGTTAGATACAGAGTAAATCTCCCTCTACACCGTCCCCATCAAACACTCCTAGGACAGGTAGAGCACGGGTTTAGATACAGAGTAAATCTCCCTCTACACCGTCCCCAACAAACACTCCCAGGATTGTTACAGCACTGGGTTAGATTCAGAGTAAAGCTCTTTCCACACTGTCCCTATCAAACACTCCCAGGACAGGTAAAGCACGGGGTTAGATACAGAATAAAGCTCCCTCTCCACCGTCCCCATCAAACACTCCCAGGACAGGTAGAGCACGCGGTTAGATACAGAGTAAATCTCAGTCTACACCGTCCCCATCAAACACTCCCAGGACAGGTACAACACGGGTATAGATACAGAGTAAATCTCCCTCTACACCGTCCCCAACAAACACTCCCAGGACAGGTACAGCACGGGGTTAGATACAGATTAAATCTCCCTCTACACCGTCCCCATCAAACACTCCCAGGACAGGTACAGCATGGGGTTAGATACACAGTAAAGCTCCCTCTACACATTCCCCATCATACACTCCCAGGACAGGTACAGCACGGAATTAAATACAGAGTAAAGCTCCCTCTGCACCGTCCCCATCAATCACACCGAGGACAGGTACAGCACGGGGAGAGATACAGATTAAATCGCCCTATACACCCTTCCCAACAAACACTCCCAGGACAGGTGCAGCAAAGGGTTAGATACAGAGTAAAGCTCCCTCTACATCGCCCCATCAAACACACCCAGGACAGGTACAGCTCAGTGTAAGATACAGAGTAAAGGTCCCTCTACACTATCCCCATCAAACACTCCCAGGAAAGGGACAGCACGGGGTTAGACACAGAGTAAAACTCCCTCTACACCGTCCCCATCAAACACTCCCAGGACAGGTGCAGCACGGGTTTAGATACAGAGTAAATCTCCCTCTACACCGTCCTCATCAAACTCTCCCAGGACAGGTACAGCACGGTTTTCGATACAGAGTAAATCTCCCTCTACACTGTCCCCATCAAACAATCCCAGGACATGTACAGCACGGGGTTAGATACAGAGTAAATCTCCCTCTACACCGTCCCCATCAAATACTCCCAGGACCGGTACAGCACGGGGTTAGATACAGAGTAAATCTCCCTCTACACTCTCCCCATCAAACACTCCCAGGACAGGTAGAGCACGGGGTTAGATACAAAGTAAATCTCACTCTACACCGTCCCCAAATAACACTCCCAGGACATGTAAAGCAAGGGGTGAGATACAGAGTAAAGCTCCCTTTACACTGTCCCCATCAAACACTCCCAGGACATGCACAGCACGCGGTTAGATACAGAGTAATGCTCTCTCAACACTTTCTCCATCAAACACTCCCAGGACAGGTACAGCACGGGGTGAGATACAGAGTAAAGCTCCCTCTACACTGTCCCCATCAAACACTCCCAGGACAGGTACAGCACGGGGTTAGATACAGAGTAAATCTCCCTCTACACTGTCCCCATCAAACAATCCCAGGACAGGTAAAGCACGGGGTTAGATACAGAGTAAAGCTCCCTCTGCACTGTCCCCATCAAACACTCCCAGGACATGTACAGCACGGTGTTAGATACAGAGTAAATCTCCCTCTACACTGTCCCCATCAAACTCTCCCTGGACAGGTACAGCACGGTGTTAGATACAGAGTAAATCTCCCTCTACACCGTCCCCATCAAACACTCCCAGGACAGGTACAGCATGGGGTTAGATAAAGAATAAAGCTCCATCTACACTGTCCCCAGCAAACACTCCCAGGACAGGTACAGCACGGGGTGAGATGCAGAGTAAAGCTCCCTCTGCACTGTCGCAATCAAACACTCCCAGGACAGGTACAGCACGGAATTAAATACAGAGTAAATCTCCCTCTCACTGTCCCCATCAAACACTCCCAGGACAGGTAGAGCACGGGATGAGATACAGAGTAAAGCTCCCTCTACACCGTCCATATCAAACACTCCCTGGACAGGTACAGCACGGGGTTAGATACAGAGTAAATCTACCTCTACACCGTCCCCAAAAAACACTCCCAGGACAGGTACAGCACGAGGTTAGATACAGTGCAAATGTCCCTCTACACTGTCCCCATCAAACACTCCCAGGACAGGTACAACATTGGGTTAGATACAGAGTAAATCTCCCTCTACACCGTCCCCAACAAACACTCCCAGGAGAGATACAGCACGGTGTAAGATACAGTGTAACGCTCCCGCTACACTGACCCATCAAACACTCCCACGACAGGTACAGCACGGGGTTAGATACAGAGTTAATTTCCCTCTGCTCTGTCCCCATCAAACACTCGCAGGACAGGTAAAGCACGTGGTTAGATACAGAGTAAATCTCCCTCTACACCGTCCCAATCAAACTCTCCCAGGACAGGTACAGCACGGGGTTAGATACAGAGTAAATCTCCCTCTACACTGTCCCCATCAAACACTCCCAGGACAGGTACAACACGTGGTTAGATACAGAGTAAATCTCCCTCTACACCGTCCCCATCAAACACTCCCAGGACAGGTACAGCACGGGGTTAGATACAGAGTAAATCTCCCTCTACACCGTCCCCATCAAACTCTCCCAGGACAGGTACAGCACGCGGTTAGATACAGAGTAAAGCTCCCTCTTGAACGTCCCCATCCAACACTCCCAGGAGAGGTACAGCACGGGGTTAGATACAGAGTAAATCTCCCTCTACACCGTCCCCATCAAACACTCCCAGGACAGGTACAGCACGGGGTTAGATACAGAGTAAAGCTCCATCTACACCGTCCCCATCAAACACTCCCAGGACAGGTACAGCACGGGGTTAGATACAGAGTAAAGCTCCCTCTACACCGTCCCCATCAAACACTCCCAGGACAGGTACAGCACGGGGTTTGATCCAGATATAATGTCCCTTTACACCGTCCCCATCAAACACTCCCAGGACAGGTACAGCACGGGCTTTGATATTGATATAATGTCCCTTTACACCGTCTCCATCAAACACTCCCAGGACAGGTACAGCACGGGGTTAGATACAGAGTAAATCTCCCTCTACACCGTCCCCATCAAACACTCCCAGGACAGGTACAGCACGGGGTAAGATACAGAGTAAATCTCCTTCTACACTGTCCCCATCAAAAACTCCCAGGACAGGTACAGCACGGGGTTAGATACTGAGTAAAGCTCCCTCTACACTGTCCCCATCAAACACTCCCAGGACAGGTACAGAACGGGGTTAGATACAGAGTAAATCTCCCTCTACACTGTCCCCATCAAACACTCCCAGGACAGGTACAGCACGGGGTTAGATACAGAGTAAATCTCCCTCTACACCGTCCTCATCAAACACTCCCAGGACAGGTACAGCTCGGGGTTAGATACAGAGTAAAGCTCACTCTACACTGTCCCCATCAAACACTCACAGGACATGTACAGCACAAGGGTTAGATACAGAGTAAATCTCCATCTACACCGTCCCCATCAAACACTCACACGACAGGGACAGCACTTACCTCCGCTGCCATAAACTGGCCAATCCCAGGTGGAAATGATATTGATGCAAGAACAACTGTGACAACGGTCGGATAAATCAGCCGCCTAAAATAGAGGGACAGACAATTGGTGACTGTGATCAGACCCTCTCTCTCAGGGAGATATCTGTACACTGACTGGTGTCTGTCAGTCCCTCTCTCTCTCAGGGATATATCTGTACACTGACTGGTGTCTCTCAGTCTCTCTCTCTCAGGGAGATATCTGTACACTGACTGGTGTCTCTCAGTCCCTCTCTCTCTCAGGGAGATATCTGTACACTGACTGGTGTCTCTCAGTCTCTCTCTCTCAGGGAGATATCTGTACACTGACTGGTGTCTCTCAGTCCATCTCTCTCTCTCTCAGGGAGATATCTATGGTTTCTCTCAGTCCCTCTCTTTCAGAGAGATATCTGTACTCTGACTGGTGTCTCTCAGTCCCCTCTCTCTCACGGAGATATCTGTACACTGACTGGTGTCTCTCAATCCCCTCTCTCTAAGGGAAATATCTGCACACTGACTGGTATCTCTCAGTCCCTCTCTCTCAGGGAGATATCTGTACACTGACTGGTGTCTCTCAAGCCCCTCTCTCTCAGGGAAATATCTGTACACTGACTGGTGTCTCTCAGTCCCTTCACTCTCAGGGAGATATCTGTACACTGACTGGTGTCTCTCAGTCCCTCTCTCTCTCAGGGAGATATCTGTACACTGGCTGGTGTCTCTCAGTCCCTCTCTCTCTCAGGGATATATCTGTACACTGACTGGTGTCTCTCAGTCCCTCTCTTTCAGAGAGATATCTGTACACTGATTGGTGTCTCTCAGTCCCTCTCTCTCTCAGTGAGATTTCTGTACACTGACTGGTGTCTCTCAGTCCCCTCTCTCTCAGGGAGATATCTGTACACTGACTGGTGTCTCTCAGTCCCCTCTCTCTCAGGGCGATATCTGTACACTGACTCGTGTCTCTCAGTCCCCTCTCTCTCTTAGGGAGATTTCTGTACACTGACTGGTGTCTCTCAGTCCCATCTCTCTCAGGGAGATATCTGTACTCTGACTGGTGTCTCTCAGTCCCCTCTCTCTCAGGGAGATATCTGTACACTGACTGGTATCTCTCAGTCCCTCTCTCTCAGGGAGATATCTGTACACTGACTGGTGTCTCTCAGTCCCCTCTGTCGTACCGAGATATCTGTACACTGACTGGTGTCTCTCAGTCCCCTCTCTCTCAGGGAGATATCTGGACAATGACTGGTGTCTCTCAGTCCCTCTCTCTCTCAGGGAGATATCTGTACACTGACTGGTGTCTCTCAGTCCCCTCTCTCTCTCAGGGAGATATCTGTCCACTGACTGGTGTCTCTCAGTCCCCTCTCTCTCTCAGGGAGATATCTGTACGCTGACTGGTGTCTCTCAGTCCCATCTCTCTCTCAGGGAGATATCTGTACACTGACTGGTGTCTCTCAGTCCCCTCTATCTCTCAGGGAGATATCTGTACACAGACTGGTGTCTCCCAGTCCCCTCTCTCTCTCAGGGAGATTTCTGTACACTGACTGGTGTCTCTCAGTCCCTCTCTCTCAGGGAGATATCTGTACACTGACTGGTGTCTCTCAGTCCCTCTCTCTCTCAGGGAGATATCTGTACACTGACTGGTGTCTCTCAGTCCCTCCCTCTCTCAGGGAGATATCTGCGCACTGACTTGTGTCTCTCAGTCCCTCACTCTCTCAGGGAGATATCTGTACACTGACTGCTGTCTCTCAGCCCCTCTCTCCCTCAGGGAGATACCTGTACACTGACTGGTGTCTCTCAGTCCCCTCTCTCTCTCAGGGAGATTTCTGTACACTGACTGGTGTCTCTCAGTCCCTCTCTCTCAGGGAGATATCTGTATACTGAATGGTGTCTCTCAGTCCCTCTCTCTCAGGGAGATATCTGTACACTGACTGGTGTCTCTCAGTCCCCTCTCTCTCAGGGAGATATCTGTACTCTAACTGGTGTCTCTCAGTCCCCTCTCTCTCAGGGAGATATCTGTACTCTGACTGGTGTCTCTCAGTCTCTCTCTCTCTCAGGGAGATATCTGTACACTGACTGGTGTCTCTCAGTCCCTCTCTCTCTCTCAGGGAGATATCTGTACACTGACTGGTGTCTCTCAGTCCCTCTCTCTCAGGGAGATATCTGTACACTGACTGGTGTCTCTCAGTCCCCTCTCTCTCTCTCAGGGAGATATCTGTACACTGACTGGTGTCTCTCAGTCCCTCTCTCTCAGGGAGATATCTGTACACTGACTGGTGTCTCTCTGTCCCCTCTCTCTCTCAGGGAGATATCTGTACACTGACTGGTTTCTCTCAGTCCCTCTCTCTCTCAGGGAGATATCTGTACACTGACTGGTGTCTCTCAGTCCCTCTCTCTCTCAGTGAGATATCTGTACACAGACTTTTGTCTCTCAGTCCCTCTCTCTCAGAGAGATATCTGTACACTGACTGGTGTCTCTCAGTACCTCTCTTTCAGAGAGATATCTGTACACTGAATGGTGTCTCTCAGTCCCTCTCTCTCTCAGGGAGATATCTGTACACTGACTGGTATCTCTCAGTCCCTCTCTCTCTCTCAGGGAGATATCTGTTCACTGAATGGTGTCTCTCAGTCCCCTCTCTCTCTCAGGGAGATATCTGTACACTGACTGGTGTCTCTCAGTCCCACTCTCTCAGGGAGATATCTGTACACTGACTGGTGTCTCTCAGTCCCTCTCTCTCTCAGGGAGATATCTTTACACTGACTGGTGTCTCTCAGTCCCTCTCTCTCAGGGAGATATCTGTACACTGATTGGTGTCTCTCCGTCTCTCTCTCTCTCTCAAGGAGATATCTGTACACTGACTGGTGTCTCTCAGTCCCTCTCTCTCAGGGAGATATCTGTACACTGACTGGTGTTTCTCAGTCCCTCTCTCTCAGGGAGATATCTGTACACTGACTGGTGTCTCTCAGACCCTCTCTCTCAGGGAGATATCTGTACACTCTCTGGTGTCTCTCATTACCCTCTCTCTCAGGGAGATATCTGTACTCTGTCTGGTGTCTCTCAGTCCCCTCTCTCGCAGGGAGATATCTGTACATTGTCTGGTGTCTCTCAGTCCCCTCTCTCTCAGGGAGATATCTGTACACTGACTGGTGTCTCTCGGTCCCTCTCTCTCTGGGAGATATCTGTACACTGACTGGAGTCTCTCGATCCCCTCTCTCTCAGGGAGATATCTGAACTCTGACTGGTGTCTCTCTGTCCCCTCTCTCTCAGGGAGATATCTGTACACTGACTGGTATCACTCAGTCCCTCTCTCTCTCAGGGAGATATCTGTACACTGACTTGTGTCTCTCAGTGCCCTCTCGCTCGCAGGGAGATATCTGTACACTGACTGGTGTCTCTCAGTCCCTCTCTCTCTCAGGGAGATATCTGTACACTGACTGGTGTCTCTCAGTCTCTCTCTCTCTCTCAGGGAGATATCTGTACACTGACTGGTGTCTCTCAGTCCCTCTCTCTCAGGGAGATATCTGTACACTGATTGGTGTCTCTCCGTCTCTCTCTCTCAGGGAGATATCTGTACACTGACTGGTGTCTCTCAGACCCTCTCTCTCAGGGAGATATCTGCATACTGTCTGGTGTCTCTCAGTCCCTCTCTCAGGGAGAAATCTGTACACTGACTGGTGTCTCTCAATCCCTTTCTCTCTCAGGGAGATAACTGTACACTGACTGGGGTCTCTCAGTCCCTTCTCTCTTAGGGAGATATCTGTACACTGACTGGTGTTTCTCAATCCCTCTCTCTCTCAGGGAGATATCTGGAGACTGACTGGTGTCTCTCAGTCCCTCTCTCTCTCAGGGAGATATCTGTACACTGACTGGTGTCTCTCAGTCCCTCTCTTTCAGAGAGATATCTGTACACTGATTGGTGTCTCTCAGTCCCTCTCTCTCTCAGGGAGATTTCTGTACACTGACTGGTGTCTCTCAGTCCCCTCTCTCTCAGGGAGATATCTGTACACTGACTGGTGTCTCTCAGTCCCCTCTCTCTCAGGGAGATATCTGTACACTGACTCGTGTCTCTCAGTCCCCTCTCTCTCTCAGGGAGATTTCTGTACACTGACTGGTGTCTCTCAGTCCCATCTCTCTCAGGGAGATATCTGTACTCTGACTGGTGTCTCTCAGTCCCCTCTCTCTCAGGGAGATATCTGTACACTGACTGGTATCTCTCAGTCCCTCTCTCTCAGGGAGATATCTGTACACTGACTGGTGTCTCTCAGTCCCCTCTGTCGTAGCGAGATATCTGTACACTGACTGGTGTCTCTCAGTCCCCTCTCTCTCAGGGAGATATCTGGACAATGACTGGTGTCTCTCAGTCCCTCTCTCTCTCGCTCAGGGAGATATCTGTACACTGACTGGTGTCTCTCAGTCCCCTCTCTCTCTCAGGGAGATATCTGTACACTGACTGGTGTCTCTCAGTCCCCTCTATCTCTCAGGGAGATATCTGTACACTGACTGGTGTCTCTCAGTCCCCTCTCTCTCAGGGAGATTTCTGTACACTGACTGGTGTCTCTCATTCACCTCTCTCTCAGGGAGATATCTGTACACTGACTGGTGTCTCTCAGTCCCTCTCTCTCTCAGGGAGATATCTGTACACTAACTGGTGTCTCTCAGTCCCTCCCTCTCTCAGGGAGATATCTGTGCACTGACTTGTGTCTCTCAGTCCCTCACTCTCTCAGGGAGATATCTGTACACTGACTGCTGTCTCTCAGTCCCTCTCTCCCTCAGGGAGATACCTGTACACTGACTGGTGTCTCTCAGTCCCCTCTCTCTCTCAGGGAGATTTCTGTACCCTGACTGGTGTCTCTCAGTCCCTCTCTCTCAGGGACATATCTGTATACTGACTGGTGTCTCTCAGTCCCTCTCTCTCAGGGAGATATCTGTACACTGACTGGTGTCTCTCAGTCCCCTCTCTCTCAGGGAGATATCTGTACTCTAACTGGTGTCTCTCAGTCCCCTCTCTCTCAGGGAGATATCTGTACTCTGACTGGTGTCTCTCAGTCTCTCTCTCTCTCAGGGAGATATCTGTACACTGACTGGTGTCTCTCAGTCCCCTCTCTCTCTCAGGGAGATATCTGTACACTGACTGATGTCTCTCAGTCCCCTCTCTCTCTCAGGGAGATATCTGTACACTGACTGGTGTCTCTCAGTCTCTCTCTCTCTCAGGGAGATATCTGTACACTGACTGGTGTCTCTCAGTTCCCTCTCTCTCTCAGGGAGATATCTGTACACTGACTGGTGTCTCTCAGTCCCCTCTCTCTCAGGGAGATATCTGTACACTGACTGGTGTCTCTCAGTCCCGCTCTCTCTCAGGGAGATATCTGTACACTGACTGGTGTCTCTCAGTCCCTCTCTTTCAGGGAGATATCTGTACTCTGACTGGTGTCTCTCTGTCCCCTCTCTCTCAGGGAGATACCTGCACACTGACTGGTGTCTCTCAGTCCCTCTCTCTCAGGGAGATATCTGTACACTGACTGGTGTCTCTCAGTCCCTCTCTCTCAGGGAGATATCTGTACTATGACTGGTGTCTCTCTGTCCCCTCTCTCTCAGGGAGATATCTGTACACTGACTGGTATCTCTCAGTCCCTCTCTCTCTCTCAGGGAGATATCTGTTCACTGACTGGTGTCTCTCCGTCCCGTCTCTCTCTCAGGGAGATATCTGTACACTGACTGGTGTCTCTCCTTCTCTCTCTCTCTCTCAAGGAGATATCTGTACACTGACTGGTGTCTCTCAGTCCCTCTCTCTCAGGGAGATATCTGTACACTGACTGGTGTCTCTCAGTCCCTCTCTCTCAGGGAGATATCTGTACACTGACTGGTGTCTCTCAGACCCTCTCTCTCAGGGAGATATCTGTACACTCTCTGGTGTCTCTCATTACCCTCTCTCTCAGGGAGATATCTGTACACTGAGTGGTGTCTCTCAGTCCCCTCTCTCGCAGGGAGATATCTGTACATTGTCTGGTGTCTCTCAGTCCCCTCTCTCTCAGGGAGATATCTGTACACTGACTGGTGTCTCTCGGTCCCTCTCTCTCTGGGAGATATCTGTACACTGACTGGAGTCTCTCGGTCCCCTCTCTCTCAGGGAGATATCTGAACTCTGACTGGTGTCTCTCTGTCCCCTCTCTCTCAGGGAGATATCTGTACACTGACTGGTATCTCTCAGTCCCTCTCCCTCTCAGGGAGATATCTGTACACTGACTTGTGTCTCTCAGTGCCCTCTCGCTCGCAGGGAGATATCTGTACACTGACTGGTGTCTCTCAGCCCCTCTCTCTCTCAGGGAGATATCTGTACACTGACTGGTGTCTCTCAGTCCCCTCTCTCTCAGGGAGATATCTGTACACCGACTGGTGTCTCTCAGTCCCGCTCTCTCTCAGGGAGATATCTGTACACTGACTGGTGTCTCTCAGTCCCTCTCTCTCAGGGAGATATCTGTACTCTGACTGGTGTCTCTCAGTCCCCTCTCTCTCAGGGAGATATCTGTACACTGACTGGTGTCTCTCAGTCCCTCTCTCTCAGGGAGATATCTGTACACTGATTGGTGTCTCTCCGTCTCTCTCTCTCTCAGGGAGATATCTGTACACTGACTGGTGTCTCTCAGACCCTCTCTCTCAGGGAGATATCTGCATACTGTCTGGTGTCTCTCAGTCCCTCTCTCAGGGAGAAATCTGTACACTGACTGGTGTCTCTCAATCCCTCTCTCTCTCAGGGAGATAACTGTACACTGACTGGGGTCTCTCAGTCCCTTCTCTCTTAGGGAGATATCTGTACACTGACTGGTTTTTCTCAATCCCTCTCTCTCTCAGGGAGATATCTGGAGACTGACTGGTGTCTCTCAGTCCCTCTCTCTCTCAGGGAGATATCTGTACACTGACTGGTGTCTCTCAGTCCCTCTCTTTCAGAGAGATATCTGTACACTGATTGGTGTCTCTCAGTCCCTCTCTCTCTCAGGGAGATTTCTGTACACTGACTGGTGTCTCTCAGTCCCCTCTCTCTCAGGGAGATATCTGTACACTGACTGGTGTCTCTCAGTCCCCTCTCTCTCAGGGAGATATCTGTACACTGACTCGTGTCTCTCAGTCCCCTCTCTCTCTCAGGGAGATTTCTGTACACTGACTGGTGTCTCTCAGTCCCATCTCTCTCAGGGAGATATCTGTACTCTGACTGGTGTCTCTCAGTCCCCTCTCTCTCAGGGAGATATCTGTACACTGACTGGTATCTCTCAGTCCCTCTCTCTCAGGGAGATATCTGTACACTGACTGGTGTCTCTCAGTCCCCTCTGTCGTAGCGAGATATCTGTACACTGACTGGTGTCTCTCAGTCCCTCTCTCTCTCGCTCAGGGAGATATCTGTACACTGACTGGTGTCTCTCAGTCCCCTCTCTCTCTCAGGGAGATATCTGTACACTGACTGGTGTCTCTCAGTCCCCTCTATCTCTCAGGGAGATATCTGTACACTGACTGGTGTCTCTCAGTCCCCTCTCTCTCAGGGAGATTTCTGTACACTGACTGGTGTCTCTCATTCACCTCTCTATCAGGGAGATATCTGTACACTGACTGGTGTCTCTCAGTCCCTCTCTCTCTCGGAGATATCTGTAAACTAACTGGTGTCTCTCAGTCCCTCCCTCTCTCAGGGAGATATCTGTGCACTGACTTGTGTCTCTCAGTCCCTCACTCTCTCAGGGAGATTTTTGTACCCTGACTGGTGTCTCTCAGTCCCTCTCTCTCAGGGAGATATCTGTATACTGACTGGTGTCTCTCAATCCCTCTCTCTCAGGGAGATATCTGTACACTGACTGGTGTCTCTCAGTCCCCTCTCTCTCAGGGAGATATCTGTACTCTAACTGGTGTCTCTCAGTCCCCTCTCTCTCAGGGAGATATCTGTACTCTGACTGGTGTCTCTCAGTCTCTCTCTCTCTCAGGGAGATATCTGTACACTGACTGATGTCTCTCAGTCCCCTCTCTCTCTCAGGGAGATATCTGTACACTGACTGGTGTCTCTCAGTCTCTCTCTCTCTCAGGGAGATATCTGTACACTGACTGGTGTCTCTCAGTTCCCTCTCTCTCTCAGGGAGATATCTGTACACTGACTGGTGTCTCTCAGTCCCCTCTCTCTCAGGGAGATATCTGTACACCGACTGGTGTCTCTCAGTCCCGCTCTCTCTCAGGGAGATATCTGTACACTGACTGGTGTCTCTCAGTCCCTCTCTCTCAGGGAGATATCTGTACTCTGACTGGTGTCTCTCTGTCCCCTCTCTCTCAGGGAGATACCTGTACACTGACTGGTGTCTCTCAGTCCCTCTCTCTCAGGGAGATATCTGTACACTGACTGGTGTCTCTCAGTCCCTCTCTCTCAGGGAGATATCTGTACTATGACTGGTGTCTCTCTGTCCCCTCTCTCTCAGGGAGATATCTGTACACTGACTGGTATCTCTCAGTCCCTCTCTCTCTCTCAGGGAGATATCTGTTCACTGACTGGTGTCTCTCCGTCCCGTCTCTCTCTCAGGGATATATCTGTACACTGACTGCTGTCTCTCAGTCCCTCTCTCTCTCAGGGAGATATCTGCACACTGACTGGTGTCTCTCAGTCCCCTCTCTCTCAGAGAGATATCTGTACACTGACTGGTGTCTCTCAGTCTCTCTCTCTCTCAGGAAGATATCTGTACACTGACTGGTGTCTCTCAGTCCCCTCCCTCTCAGGGAGATATCTGTACACTGACTGGTGTCTCTCAGTCCCTCTCTCTCAGGGAGATATCTGTACACTGACTGGTGTCTCTCAGTCCCTCTCTCTCAGGGAGATATCTGTACACTGACTGGTGTCTCTCAGTCTCTCTCTCTCTCAGGGAGATATCTGTACACTGACTGGTGTCTCTCAGTCCCCTCCCTCTCAGGGAGATATCTGTACACTGACTGGTGTCTCTCAGTCCCTCTCTCTCAGGGAGATATCTGTACACTGACTGGTGTCTCTCAGTCCCTCTCTCTCAGGGAGATATCTGTACACTGACTGGTGTCTCTCAGTCCCTCTCTCTCAGGGAGATATCTGTACACTGACTGGTGTCTCTCAGTCCCTCTCTCTCAGGGAGATATCTGTACACTGACTGGTGTCTCTCAGTCCCTCTCTCTCTCAGGGAGAAATCTGTACACTGACTGGTGTCTCTCAGTCTCTATCTCTCTCAGGGAGATATCTGTACACTGACTGGTGTCTCTCAGTTCCCTCTCTCTCTCAGGGAGATATCTGTACACTGACTGGTGTCTCTCAGTCCCCTCTCTCTCAGGGAGATATCTGTACACTGACTGGTGTCTCTCAGTCCCGCTCTCTCTCAGGGAGATATCTGTACACTGACTGGTGTCTCTCAGTCCCTCTCTTTCAGGGAGATATCTGTACTCTGACTGGTGTCTCTCTGTCCCCTCTCTCTCAGGGAGATACCTGCACACTGACTGGTGTCTCTCAGTCCCTCTCTCTCAGGGAGATATCTGTACACTGACTGGTGTCTCTCAGTCCCTCTCTCTCAGGGAGATATCTGTACTATGACTGGTGTCTCTCTGTCCCCTCTCTCTCAGGGTGATATCTGTACACTGACTGGTATCTCTCAGTCCCTCTCTCTCTCTCAGGGAGATATCTGTTCACTGACTGGTGTCTCTCCGTCCCGTCTCTCTCTCAGGGAGATATCTGTACACTGACTGGTGTCTCTCCTTCTCTCTCTCTCTCTCAAGGAGATATCTGTACACTGACTGGTGTCTCTCAGTCCCTCTCTCTCAGGGAGATTTCTGTACACTGACTGGTGTCTCTCAGTCCCATCTCTCTCAGGGAGATATCTGTACTCTGACTGGTGTCTCTCAGTCCCCTCTCTCTCAGGGAGATATCTGTACACTGACTGGTATCTCTCAGTCCCTCTCTCTCAGGGAGATATCTGTACACTGACTGGTGTCTCTCAGTCCCCTCTGTCGTAGCGAGATATCTGTACACTGACTGGTGTCTCTCAGTCCCTCTCTCTCTCGCTCAGGGAGATATCTGTACACTGACTGGTGTCTCTCAGTCCCCTCTCTCTCTCAGGGAGATATCTGTACACTGACTGGTGTCTCTCAGTCCCCTCTATCTCTCAGGGAGATATCTGTACACTGACTGGTGTCTCTCAGTCCCCTCTCTCTCAGGGAGATTTCTGTACACTGACTGGTGTCTCTCATTCACCTCTCTATCAGGGAGATATCTGTACACTGACTGGTGTCTCTCAGTCCCTCTCTCTCTCGGAGATATCTGTACACTAACTGGTGTCTCTCAGTCCCTCCCTCTCTCAGGGAGATATCTGTGCACTGACTTGTGTCTCTCAGTCCCTCACTCTCTCAGGGAGATTTTTGTACCCTGACTGGTGTCTCTCAGTCCCTCTCTCTCAGGGAGATATCTGTATACTGACTGGTGTCTCTCAATCCCTCTCTCTCAGGGAGATATCTGTACACTGACTGGTGTCTCTCAGTCCCCTCTCTCTCAGGGAGATATCTGTACTCTAACTGGTGTCTCTCAGTCCCCTCTCTCTCAGGGAGATATCTGTACTCTGACTGGTGTCTCTCAGTCTCTCTCTCTCTCAGGGAGATATCTGTACACTGACTGATGTCTCTCAGTCCCCTCTCTCTCTCAGGGAGATATCTGTACACTGACTGGTGTCTCTCAGTCTCTCTCTCTCTCAGGGAGATATCTGTACACTGACTGGTGTCTCTCAGTTCCCTCTCTCTCTCAGGGAGATATCTGTACACTGACTGGTGTCTCTCAGTCCCCTCTCTCTCAGGGAGATATCTGTACACCGACTGGTGTCTCTCAGTCCCGCTCTCTCTCAGGGAGATATCTGTACACTGACTGGTGTCTCTCAGTCCCTCTCTCTCAGGGAGATATCTGTACTCTGACTGGTGTCTCTCTGTCCCCTCTCTCTCAGGGAGATACCTGTACACTGACTGGTGTCTCTCAGTCCCTCTCTCTCAGGGAGATATCTGTACACTGACTGGTGTCTCTCAGTCCCTCTCTCTCAGGGAGATATCTGTACTATGACTGGTGTCTCTCTGTCCCCTCTCTCTCAGGGAGATATCTGTACACTGACTGGTATCTCTCAGTCCCTCTCTCTCTCTCAGGGAGATATCTGTTCACTGACTGGTGTCTCTCCGTCCCGTCTCTCTCTCAGGGAGATATCTGTACACTGACTGCTGTCTCTCAGTCCCTCTCTCTCTCAGGGAGATATCTGCACACTGACTGGTGTCTCTCAGTCCCCTCTCTCTCAGAGAGATATCTGTACACTGACTGGTGTCTCTCAGTCTCTCTCTCTCTCAGGGAGATATCTGTACACTGACTGGTGTCTCTCAGTCCCCTCCCTCTCAGGGAGATATCTGTACACTGACTGGTGTCTCTCAGTCCCTCTCTCTCAGGGAGATATCTGTACACTGACTGGTGTCTCTCAGTCCCTCTCTCTCAGGGAGATATCTGTACACTGACTGGTGTCTCTCAGTCTCTCTCTCTCTCAGGGAGATATCTGTACACTGACTGGTGTCTCTCAGTCCCCTCCCTCTCAGGGAGATATCTGTACACTGACTGGTGTCTCTCAGTCCCTCTCTCTCAGGGAGATATCTGTACACTGACTGGTGTCTCTCAGTCCCTCTCTCTCAGGGAGATATCTGTACACTGACTGGTGTCTCTCAGTCCCCTCTCTCTCAGGGAGATATCTGCACACTGACTGGAGTCTCTCAGTCCCCTCTCTCTCAGAGAGATATCTGTACACTGACTGGTGTCTCTCAGTCCCTCTCTCTCTCAGGGAGATATCTGTACACTGACTGGTGTCTCTCAGTCCCCTCTCTCTCAGAGAGATATCTGTACACTGACTGGTGTCTCTCAGTCCCCTCTCTATCAGGGAGATATCTGTACACTGACTGGTGTCTCTCAGTCCCTCTCTCTCTCAGGGAGAAATCTGTACACTGACTGGTGTCTCTCAGTCTCTATCTCTCTCAGGGAGATATCTGTACACTGACTGGTGTCTCTCAGTTCCCTCTCTCTCTCAGGGAGATATCTGTACACTGACTGGTGTCTCTCAGTCCCCTCTCTCTCAGGGAGATATCTGTACACTGACTGGTGTCTCTCAGTCCCGCTCTCTCTCAGGGAGATATCTGTACACTGACTGGTGTCTCTCAGTCCCTCTCTTTCAGGGAGATATCTGTACTCTGACTGGTGTCTCTCTGTCCCCTCTCTCTCAGGGAGATACCTGCACACTGACTGGTGTCTCTCAGTCCCTCTCTCTCAGGGAGATATCTGTACACTGACTGGTGTCTCTCAGTCCCTCTCTCTCAGGGAGATATCTGTACTATGACTGGGGTCTCTCTGTCCCCTCTCTCTCAGGGAGATATCTGTACACTGACTGGTATCTCTCAGTCCCTCTCTCTCTCTCAGGGAGATATCTGTTCACTGACTGGTGTCTCTCCGTCCCGTCTCTCTCTCAGGGAGATATCTGTACACTGACTGGTGTCTCTCCTTCTCTCTCTCTCTCTCAAGGAGATATCTGTACACTGACTGGTGTCTCTCAGTCCCTCTCTCTCAGGGAGATATCTGTACACTGACTGGTGTCTCTCAGTCCCTCTCTCTCAGGGAGATATCTGTACACTGACTGGTGTCTCTCAGACCCTCTCTCTCAGGGAGATATCTGTACACTCTCTGGTGTCTCTCAGTACCCTCTCTCTCAGGGAGATATCTGTACACTGAGTGGTGTCTCTCAGTCCCCTCTCTCGCAGGGAGATATCTGTACATTGTCTGGTGTCTCTCAGTCCCCTCTCTCTCAGGGAGATATCTGTACACTGACTGGTGTCTCTCGGTCCCTCTCTCTCTGGGAGATATCTGTACACTGACTGGAGTCTCTCGGTCCCCTCTCTCTCAGGGAGATATCTGAACTCTGACTGGTGTCTCTCTGTCCCCTCTCTCTCAGGGAGATATCTGTACACTGACTGGTATCTCTCAGTCCCTCTCCCTCTCAGGGAGATATCTGTACACTGACTTGTGTCCCTCAGTGCCCTCTCGCTCGCAGGGAGATATCTGTACACTGACTGGTGTCTCTCAGCCCCTCTCTCTCTCAGGGAGATATCTGTACACTGACTGGTGTCTCTCAGTCCCCTCTCTCTCAGGGAGATATCTGTACACCGACTGGTGTCTCTCAGTCCCGCTCTCTCTCAGGGAGATATCTGTACACTGACTGGTGTCTCTCAGTCCCTCTCTCTCAGGGAGATATCTGTACTCTGACTGGTGTCTCTCAGTCCCCTCTCTCTCAGGGAGATATCTGTACACTGACTGGTGTCTCTCAGTCCCTCTCTCTCAGGGAGATATCTGTACACTGATTGGTGTCTCTCCGTCTCTCTCTCTCTCAGGGAGATATCTGTACACTGACTGGTGTCTCTCAGTTCCCTCTCTCTCTCAGGGAGATATCTGTACACTGACTGGTGTCTCTCAGTCCCCTCTCTCTCAGGGAGATATCTGTACACCGACTGGTGTCTCTCAGTCCCGCTCTCTCTCAGGGAGATATCTGTACACTGACTGGTGTCTCTCAGTCCCTCTCTCTCAGGGAGATATCTGTACTCTGACTGGTGTCTCTCTGTCCCCTCTCTCTCAGGGAGATACCTGTACACTGACTGGTGTCTCTCAGTCCCTCTCTCTCAGGGAGATATCTGTACACTGACTGGTGTCTCTCAGTCCCTCTCTCTCAGGGAGATATCTGTACTATGACTGGTGTCTCTCTGTCCCCTCTCTCTCAGGGAGATATCTGTACACTGACTGGTATCTCTCAGTCCCTCTCTCTCTCTCAGGGAGATATCTGTTCACTGACTGGTGTCTCTCCGTCCCGTCTCTCTCTCAGGGAGATATCTGTACACTGACTGCTGTCTCTCAGTCCCTCTCTCTCTCAGGGAGATATCTGCACACTGACTGGTGTCTCTCAGTCCCCTCTCTCTCAGAGAGATATCTGTACACTGACTGGTGTCTCTCAGTCTCTCTCTCTCTCAGGGAGATATCTGTACACTGACTGGTGTCTCTCAGTCCCCTCCCTCTCAGGGAGATATCTGTACACTGACTGGTGTCTCTCAGTCCCTCTCTCTCAGGGAGATATCTGTACACTGACTGGTGTCTCTCAGTCCCTCTCTCTCAGGGAGATATCTGTACACTGACTGGTGTCTCTCAGTCTCTCTCTCTCTCAGGGAGATATCTGTACACTGACTGGTGTCTCTCAGTCCCCTCCCTCTCAGGGAGATATCTGTACACTGACTGGTGTCTCTCAGTCCCTCTCTCTCAGGGAGATATCTGTACACTGACTGGTGTCTCTCAGTCCCTCTCTCTCAGGGAGATATCTGTACACTGACTGGTGTCTCTCAGTCCCCTCTCTCTCAGGGAGATATCTGCACACTGACTGGAGTCTCTCAGTCCCCTCTCTCTCAGAGAGATATCTGTACACTGACTGGTGTCTCTCAGTCCCTCTCTCTCTCAGGGAGATATCTGTACACTGACTGGTGTCTCTCAGTCCCCTCTCTCTCAGAGAGATATCTGTACACTGACTGGTGTCTCTCAGTCCCCTCTCTATCAGGGAGATATCTGTACACTGACTGGTGTCTCTCAGTCCCTCTCTCTCTCAGGGAGAAATCTGTACACTGACTGGTGTCTCTCAGTCTCTATCTCTCTCAGGGAGATATATGTACACTGACTGGTGTCTCTCAGTCCCTCTCTCTCTCAGGGAGATATCTGTACACTGACTGGTGTCTCTCAGTCCCCTCTCTCTGAGAGAGATATCTGTACACTGACTGGTGTCTCTCAGTCCCCTCTCTCTCAGGGAGATATCTGTACACTGACTGGTGTCTCTCAGTCCCCTCTCTCTCTCAGGGAGATATCTGTACACTGACTGGTGTCTCTCAGTCCCCTCTCTCTCAGGGAGATATCTGTACAGTGACTGGTGTCTCTCAGTCTCTATCTCTCTCAGGGAGATATCTGTACACTGACTGGTGTCTCTCAGTCCCTCTCTCTCTCAGGAAGATATCTCTACACTGACTGGTGTCTCTCAGTCCCTCTCTCTCAGGGAGATATCTGTACACTGATTGGTGTCTCTCCTTCTCTCTCTCTCTCAAGGAGATATCTGTATACTGACTGGTGTCTCTCAGTCCCTCTCTCTCAGGGAGATATCTGTACACTGACTGGTGTCTCTCAGTCCCTCTCTCTCAGGGAGATATCTGTACACTGACTGGTGTCTCTCAGACCCTCTCTCTCAGGGAGATATCTGTATACTGTCTGGTGTCTCTCAGTCCCCTCTCTCTCAGGGAGATATCTGTACACTGACTGGTGTCTCTCAGTCCCCTCTCTCGCAGGGAGATATCTGTACACTGACTGGTGTCTCTCGGTCCCTCTCTCTCTGGGAGATATCTGTACACTGACTGGAGTCTCTCGGTCCCCTCTCTCTCAGGGAGATATCTGAACTCTGAATGGTGTCTCTCTGTCCCCTCTCTCTCAGGGAGATATCTGTACACTGACTGGTATCTCTCAGTCCCTCTCTCTCTCAGGGAGATATCCGTACACTGACTTGTTTCTCTCAGTGCCCTCTCGCTCGCAGGGAGATATCTGTACACTGACTGGTGTCTCTCAGTCCCTCTCTCTCTCAGGGAGATATCTGTACACTGACTGGTGTCTCTCAGTCTCTCTCTCTCTCTCAGGGAGATATCTGTACACTGACTGGTGTCTCTCAGTCCCTCTCTCTCAGGGAGATATCTGTACACTGATTGGTGTCTCTCCGTCTCTCTCTCTCTCAGTGAGATATCTGTACACTGACTGGTGTCTCTCAGACCCTCTCTCTCAGGGAGATATCTGTATACTCTCTGGTGTCTCTCAGTCCCTCTCTCAGGGAGAAATCTGTACACTGACTGGTGTCTCTCAATCCCTCTCTCTCTCAGGGAGATATCTGTACACTGACTGGTGTCTCTCAGTCCCTTCTCTCCTAGGGAGATATCTGTGCACTGACTGGTGTTTCTCAATCCCTCTCTCTCTCAGGGAGATATCTGGAGACTGACTGGTGTCTCTCAGTCCCTCTCTCTCTCAGGGAGATATCTGTACACTGACTGGTGTCTCTCAGTCCCTCTCCTTCAGAGAGATATCTGTACACTGATTGGCGTCTCTCAGTCCCTCTCTCTCTCAGGGAGATTTCTGTACACTGACTGGTGTCTCTCAGTCCCCTCTCTCTCAGGGAGATATCTGTACACTGACTGGTGTCTCTCAGTCCCCTCTCTCTCAGGAAGATATCTGTACACTGACTCGTGTCTCTCAGTCCCCTCTCTCTCTCAGGGAGATTTCTGTACACTGACTGGTGTCTCTCAGTCCCATCTCTCTCAGGGAGAAATCTGTACTCTGACTGGTGTCTCTCAGTCCCCTCTCTCTCAGGGAGATATCTGTACACTGACTGGTATCTCTCAGTCCCTCTCTCTCAGGGAGATATCTGTACACTGACTGGTGTCTCTCAGTCCCCTCTGTCGTAGCGAGATATCTGTACACTGACTGGTGTCTCTCAGTCCCCTCTCTCTCAGGGAGATATCTGGACAATGACTGGTGTCTCTCAGTCCCTCTCTCTCTCGCTCAGGGAGATATCTGTACACTGACTGGTGTCTCTCAGTCCCCTCTCTCTCTCAGGGAGATATCTGTACACTAACTGGTGTCTCTCAGTCCCTCCCTCTCTCAGGGAGATATCTGTGCACTGACTTGTGTCTCTCAGTCCCTCACTCTCTCAGGGAGATATCTTTACACTGACTGCTGTCTCTCAGTCCCTCTCTCCCTCAGGGAGATACCTGTACACTGACTGGTGTCTCTCAGTCCCCTCTCTCTCTCAGGGAGATATCTGTACACTGACTGGTGTCTCTCAGTCTCTCTCTCTCTCAGGGAGATATCTGTACACTGACTGATGTCTCTCAGTCCCTCTCTCTCTGTCAGGGAGATATCTGTACACTGACTGGTGTCTCTCAGTCCCTCTCTCTCAGGGAGATATCTGTACACTGACTGGTGTCTCTCAGTCCCCTCTCTCTCAGGGAGATATCTGTACACTGACTGGGGTCTCTCTGTCCCCTCTCTCTCTCGGGGAGATATCTGTACACTGACTGGTGTCTCTCAGTCCCTCTCTCTCTCAGTGAGATATCTGTACACAGACTTTTGTCTCTCAGTCCCTCTCTCTCAGAGAGATATCTGTACAATGACTGGTGTCTCTCAGTACCTCTCTTTCAGAGAGATATCTGTACACTGAATGGTGTCTCTCAGTCCCTCTCTCTCTCAGGGAGATATCTGTACACTGACTGGTGTCTCTCAGTCCCTCTCTCTCTCTCAGGGAGATATCTGTACACTGACTGGTGTCTCTCAGTCCTGATCTCTCTCAGGGAGATAACTTTACAATGACTGGTGTCTCTCAGTCCCTCTCTCTCAGGGAGATATCTGTACTCTGACTGGTGTCTCTCTGTCCCCTCTCTCTCAGGGAGATATCTGTACACTGACTGGTGTCTCTCAGTACCTCTCTCTCAGGGAGATATCTGTACACTGACTGGTGTCTCTCAGTCCCTCTCTCTCAGGGAGATATCTGTACTATGACTGGTGTCTCTCTGTCCCGTCTCTCTCAGGGAGATATCTGTACACTGACTCGTATCTCTCAGTCCCTCTCTCTCTCTCAGGGAGACATCTGTTCACTGACTGGTGTCTCTCCGTCCCGTCTCTCTCTCAGGGAGATATCTGTACACTGACTGGTGTCTCTCAGTCCCTCTCTCTCAGGGAGATATCTGTACACTGACTGGTGTCTCTCAGTCCCTCTCTCTCTCAGGGAGATATCTGTACACTGACTGGTGTCTCTCAGTCCCTCTCTCTCTCAGGGAGATATCTGTACACTGACTGGTGTCTCTCAGTCTCTATCTCTCTCAGGGAGATATCTGTACACTGACTGGTGTCTCTCAGTCCCTCTCTCTCAGGGAGATATCTGTACACTGATTGGTGTCTCTCCGTCTCTCTCTCTCTCAAGGAGATATCTGTACACTGACTGGTGTCTCTCAGTCCCTCTCTCTCAGGGAGATATCTGTACACTGACTGGTGTCTCTCAGTCCCTCTCTCTCAGGGAGATATCTGTACACTGACTGGTGTCTCTCAGACCCTCTCTCTCAGGGAGATATCTGTATACTGTCTAGGGTCTCTCAGTCCCCTCTCTCTCAGGGAGATATCTGTACACTGACTGGTGTCTCTCAGTCCCCTCTCTCGCAGGGAGATATCTGTACATTGTCTGGTGTCTCTCAGTCCCCTCTCTCTCAGGGAGATATCTGTACACTGACTGGTGTCTCTCGGTCCCTCTCTCTCTGGGAGATATCTGTACACTGACTGGAGTCTCTCGGTCCCCTCTCTCTCAGGGAGATATCTGAACTCTGACTGGTGTCTCTCTGTCCCTCTCTCTCTCAGGGAGATATCTGTACACTGACTTGTGTCTCTCAGTGCCCTCTCGCTCGCAGGGAGATATCTGTACACTGACTGGTGTCTCTCAGTCCCCTCTCTCTCTCAGGGAGATATCTGTACACTGACTGGTGTCTCTCAGTCTCTCTCTCTCTCAGGGAGATATCTGTACACTGACTGGTGTCTCTCAGACCCTCTCTCTCAGGGAGATATCTGTATACTGTCTGGTGTCTCTCAGTCCCTCTCTCAGAGAGAAATCTGTACACTGACTGGTGTCTCTCAATCCCTCTCTCTCTCAGGGAGATAACTGTACACTGACTGGGGTCTCTCAGTCCCTTCTCTCTAAGGGAGATATCTGTACACTGACTGGTGTTTCTCAATCCCTCTCTCTCTCAGGGAGATATCTGGAGACTGACTGGTGTCTCTCAGTCCCTCTCTCTCTCAGGGAGATATCTGTACACTGACTGGTGTCTCTCAGTCCCTCTCTCTCAGGGAGATATCAGTACACTGATTGGTGTCTCTCCATCTCTCTCTCTCTCAGGGAGATATCTGTACACTGACTGGTGTCTCTCGGTCCCTCTCTCTCAGGGAGATATCTGTGCACTGACTGGTGTCTCTCAGACCCTCTCTCTCAGGGAGATATCTGTATACTGTCTGTTGTCTCTCAGTCCATTCTCAGGGAGAAATCTGTACACTGACTGGTGTCTCTCAATCCCTCTCTCTCTCAGGTAGATATCTGTACACTGACTGGGGTCTCTCAGTCCCTCTCTCTCTCAGGGAGAGATCTGTACACTGACTGGTGTCTCTCAGTCGCCTCTCTCTCTCAGGGAGATAACTGTACACTGACTGGTGTTTCTCATTCCCTCTCTCTCTCAGGGAGATAACTGGACACTGACTGGTGTCTCTCAGTCCCACTCTCTCAGGGAGATATCTGTCCACTGACTGGTGTCTCTCAATCCCTCTCTCTCTCAGGGAGATATCTGTACACTGACTGGTGTTTCTCAATCCCTCTCTCTCTCAGGGAGATATCTGTACACTGACTGGTGTCTCTCAGTCCCTCTCTCTCTCTCAGGGAGATATCTGTACACTGACTGGTATCTCTCAGTCCCTCTCTCTCTCTCAGGGAGATATCTGTACACTGACTGGTGTCTCTCAGTCTCTCTCTCTCAGGGAGATATCTGTACACTGAATGGTGTCTCTCAGTCTCTCTCTCTCTCACGGAGATATCTGTACACTGACTGGTGTCTCTCAGTCCCTCTCTCTCAGGGAGACTTCTGTATACTGACTGGTGACTCTCAGTCCCTCTCTCTCTCAGTGAGTTATCTGTCCACTGACTGGTGACTCTCAGTCCCTCTCTCTCTCCGTGAGATATCTGTCCACTGACTGGTGTCTCTCAGTCCCCTCTCTCTCAGGGAGATATCTGTACACTGACTGCTGTCTCTCTGTCCCTCTCTCTCAGAGAGATATCTTTACACTGACTGGTGTCTCTCATTCTCTCTCTCTCAGGGAGATATCTGTACACTGACTGGTCTCTCTCAGTCCCCTCTCTCACAGGGAGGTATCAGTACACTGACTGGTGTCTCTCAGTCCCTCTCTCTCAGTGACATATCTGTTCACTGACTGGTGCCTCTCAGTCCCTCTCTCTCTCAGGTAGATATCTGTACACTGACTGGTGTCTCTCAGTCCCTATCTCTCAGGGAGATATCTGTACACTGACTGGTGTCTCTCAGTCCCCTGTCTCTCAGGGAGATATCTGTACACTGACTGGTGTATCTCAGTCTCTCTCTCTCTCTCTCAGGGACATATCTGTTCACTGACTGGTGTCTCTCAGTCCCTCTCTCTCTCAGGGAGATATCTGTACACTGAATGGTGTCTCTCAGTCCCTCTCTCTCTCAGGGAGATATCTGTGCACTGACTGGTGTCTCTCAGTCTCTCTCTCTCTCACGGAGATATCTGTACACTGACTGGTGTCTCTCACTCCCCTCTCTCTCTCAGGGAGATATCTGTACACTGACTGGTGTCTCTCAGTCCCCTCTCTCTCAGGGACTTATCTGTACACTGACTGGTTTCTCTCAGTCCCTCTCTCTCACAGGGAGATATCTGTACACTGACTGGTGTCTCTCAGTCCCTCTCTCTCTCAGGGAGATATCTGTACACTGACTGGTGTCTCTCAGTCCCCCTCTCTCTCTCAGGGAGATATCTGTACACTGACGGGTGTCTCTCAGTCCCTCTGTCTCAGGGAGATATCTGTACACTGACTGGTGTCTGTCAGTCCCCTCTCTCTCAGGGAGATATCTGTACACTGACTGGTGTCTCTCAGTCCCCCTCTCTCTCTCAGGGAGATATCTGTACACTGACGGGTGTCTCTCAGTCCCTCTCTCACTCAGGGAGATATCTGTACACTGACTGGTGTCTCTCAGTCCCTCTCTCTCTCAGGGAGATATCTGTACACTGACTGGTGTCTCTCAGTCCCTCTCTCTCTCAGGGAGATATCTGTACACTGACTGGTGTCTCTCAGTCTCTATCTCTCTCAGGGAGATATCTGTACACTGACTGGTGTCTCTCAGTCCCTCTCTCTCAGGGAGATATCTGTACACTGATTGGTGTCTCTCCGTCTCTCTCTCTCTCAAGGAGATATCTGTACACTGACTGGTGTCTCTCAGTCCCTCTCTCTCAGGGAGATATCTGTACACTGACTGGTGTCTCTCAGTCCCTCTCTCTCAGGGAGATATCTGTACACTGACTGGTGTCTCTCAGACCCTCTCTCTCAGGGAGATATCTGTATACTGTCTAGGGTCTCTCAGTCCCCTCTCTCTCAGGGAGATATCTGTACACTGACTGGTGTCTCTCAGTCCCCTCTCTCGCAGGGAGATATCTGTACATTGTCTGGTGTCTCTCAGTCCCCTCTCTCTCAGGGAGATATCTGTACACTGACTGGTGTCTCTCGGTCCCTCTCTCTCTGGGAGATATCTGTACACTGACTGGAGTCTCTCGGTCCCCTCTCTCTCAGGGAGATATCTGAACTCTGACTGGTGTCTCTCTGTCCCTCTCTCTCTCAGGGAGATATCTGTACACTGACTTGTGTCTCTCAGTGCCCTCTCGCTCGCAGGGAGATATCTGTACACTGACTGGTGTCTCTCAGTCCCCTCTCTCTCTCAGGGAGATATCTGTACACTGACTGGTGTCTCTCAGTCTCTCTCTCTCTCAGGGAGATATCTGTACACTGACTGGTGTCTCTCAGACCCTCTCTCTCAGGGAGATATCTGTATACTGTCTGGTGTCTCTCAGTCCCTCTCTCAGAGAGAAATCTGTACACTGACTGGTGTCTCTCAATCCCTCTCTCTCTCAGGGAGATAACTGTACACTGACTGGGGTCTCTCAGTCCCTTCTCTCTTAGGGAGATATCTGTACACTGACTGGTGTTTCTCAATCCCTCTCTCTCTCAGGGAGATATCTGGAGACTGACTGGTGTCTCTCAGTCCCTCTCTCTCTCAGGGAGATATCTGTACACTGACTGGTGTCTCTCAGTCCCTCTCTCTCAGGGAGATATCAGTACACTGATTGGTGTCTCTCCATCTCTCTCTCTCTCAGGGAGATATCTGTACACTGACTGGTGTCTCTCGGTCCCTCTCTCTCAGGGAGATATCTGTACACTGACTGGTGTCTCTCAGACCCTCTCTCTCAGGGAGATATCTGTATACTGTCTGTTGTCTCTCAGTCCATTCTCAGGGAGAAATCTGTACACTGACTGGTGTCTCTCAATCCCTCTCTCTCTCAGGTAGATATCTGTACACTGACTGGGGTCTCTCAGTCCCTCTCTCTCTCAGGGAGAGATCTGTACACTGACTGGTGTCTCTCAGTCGCCTCTCTCTCTCAGGGAGATAACTGTACACTGACTGGTGTTTCTCATTCCCTCTCTCTCTCAGGGAGATAACTGGACACTGACTGGTGTCTCTCAGTCCCACTCTCTCAGGGAGATATCTGTCCACTGACTGGTGTCTCTCAATCCCTCTCTCTCTCAGGGAGATATCTGTACACTGACTGGTGTTTCTCAATCCCTCTCTCTCTCAGGGAGATATCTGTACACTGACTGGTATCTCTCAGTCCCTCTCTCTCTCTCAGGGAGATATCTGTACACTGACTGGTGTCTCTCAGTCTCTCTCTCTCAGGGAGATATCTGTACACTGAATGGTGTCTCTCAGTCTCTCTCTCTCTCACGGAGATATCTGTACACTGACTGGTGTCTCTCAGTCCCTCTCTCTCAGGGAGACTTCTGTATACTGACTGGTGACTCTCAGTCCCTCTCTCTCTCAGTGAGTTATCTGTCCACTGACTGGTGACTCTCAGTCCCTCTCTCTCTCCGTGAGATATCTGTCCACTGACTGGTGTCTCTCAGTCCCCTCTCTCTCAGGGAGATATCTGTACACTGACTGCTGTCTCTCTGTCCCTCTCTCTCAGAGAGATATCTTTACACTGACTGGTGTCTCTCATTCTCTCTCTCTCAGGGAGATATCTGTACACTGACTGGTCTCTCTCAGTCCCCTCTCTCACAGGGAGGTATCAGTACACTGACTGGTGTCTCTCAGTCCCTCTCTCTCAGTGACATATCTGTTCACTGACTGGTGCCTCTCAGTCCCTCTCTCTCTCAGGTAGATATCTGTACACTGACTGGTGTCTCTCAGTCCCTATCTCTCAGGGAGATATCTGTACACTGACTGGTGTCTCTCAGTCCCCTGTCTCTCAGGGAGATATCTGTACACTGACTGGTGTATCTCAGTCTCTCTCTCTCTCTCTCAGGGACATATCTGTTCACTGACTGGTGTCTCTCAGTCCCTCTCTCTCTCAGGGAGATATCTGTACACTGAATGGTGTCTCTCAGTCCCTCTCTCTCTCAGGGAGATATCTGTGCACTGACTGGTGTCTCTCAGTCTCTCTCTCTCTCACGGAGATATCTGTACACTGACTGGTGTCTCTCACTCCCCTCTCTCTCTCAGGGAGATATCTGTACACTGACTGGTGTCTCTCAGTCCCCTCTCTCTCAGGGACTTATCTGTACACTGACTGGTTTCTCTCAGTCCCTCTCTCTCACAGGGAGATATCTGTACACTGACTGGTGTCTCTCAGTCCCTCTCTCTCTCAGGGAGATATCTGTACACTGACTGGTGTCTCTCAGTCCCCCTCTCTCTCTCAGGGAGATATCTGTACACTGACGGGTGTCTCTCAGTCCCTCTGTCTCAGGGAGATATCTGTACACTGACTGGTGTCTGTCAGTCCCCTCTCTCTCAGGGAGATATCTGTACACTGACTGGTGTCTCTCAGTCCCCCTCTCTCTCTCAGGGAGATATCTGTACACTGACGGGTGTCTCTCAGTCCCTCTCTCACTCAGGGAGATATCTGTACACTGACTGGTGTCTCTCAGTCTCTCTCTCTCTCAGGGAGATATCTGTACACTGACTGCTATCTATCAGTCCCTCTCTCTCACAGGGAGATATCTGTACACTGACTGGTGTCTCTCAGTCCCTCTCTCTCAGGGAGATATCTGTACACTGACTGGTGTCTCTCAGTCTCTCTCTCTCTCAGGGAGATATCTGTACACTGACTGGTGTCTCTCAGTCCCCTCTCTCTCTCAGGGAGATATCTGTACACTGACTGGTGTCTCTCAGTCCCCTCTGTCGTAGCGAGATATCTGTACACTGACTGGTGTCTCTCAGTCCCCTCTCTCTCAGGGAGATATCTGTACACTGACTGGTGTCTCTCAGGCTCTCTCTCTCTCTCGGAGATATCTGTACCCTGACTGGTGTCTCTCATTCCCCTCTCTCTCAGGGAGATATCTGTACACTGACTGGTGTCTCTCAGTCCCTCTCTCTCTCAGGGATTTATTTCACGGCTGGAACCTCACATTAATCCAAAAGTGCGGCACTCCCTCAGCACTGACCCTCCGACAGTGCGACGTTCCCTCAGCGCTGACCCTCTGACAGTGCAGCACTCCCTCAGCACTGACCCTCCAACAGTGCGACGCTCCCTCAGCGCTGACCCTCCGACAGTGCGGCTCTCCCTCAGTACTGACCCTCCGACAGTGCGGCACTCCCTCTGTACTGACCCTCTGACAGTGCGGCACTCCCTCAGTACTGTCCCTCTGACAGTGCGGCTCTCCCTCAGTACTGACCCTCTGACATGCGGCACTCCCTCAGTACTGACGCTCCGACAGTGCGGCTCGCCCTCAGCACTGACCTTCCCACAGTGCGGCACTCCCTCAGCACTGACCCTCTGACAGTGCGGCTCTCCCTCAGTACTGACCCTCTGACAGTGCGGCTCTCCCTCAGCACTGACCCTCCGATAGTGCGACGTTCCCTCAGTACTGACACTCTGACAGTGCGGCGCTCCCTCAGCACTGACCCTCTGACAGTGCAGCACTCCCTCAGTACTGACCCTCCGACAGTGCGGCACTCCCTCAGTACTGACCCTCCAACAGTGCGGCTCTCCATCAGCACTGACCCTCCGACAGTGCGGCACTCCCTCAGTACTGACCCTCCGACAGTGCGGCTCTCCCTCAGTACTGACCCTCCGACAGTGCGGCACTCCCTCAGTACTGACCCTCCGACAGTGCGGCTCTCCATCAGCACTGATCCTCCGACAGTGCGGCTCTCCCTCAGTACTGACCCTCCGACAGTGCGGCGCTCCCTCAGTACTGACCCTCCGACAGTGCGGCTCTCCCTCAGCACTGAACCTCCAACAGTACAGCTCTCCCTCAGTACCAACCCTCTGACAGTGCGGCTCTCCCTCAGTACCGAACCTCCGACAGTGCGGCACTCCCTCAGTATTGACCCTCCGACTGTGCGGCTCTCCCTCTGTACTGACCCTCCGACAGTGCGGCACTCCCTCAGTACTGACCCTCCGACAGTGTGGCACTCCCTCAGTACTGACCCTCCCACAGTGCAGCTCTCCCTCTGTACTGACCCTCCGACAGTGCGGCACTCCCTCAGTACTGACCCTCCGACAGTGCGGCTCTCCGTCCGCACTGACCCTCCGACAGTACGGCACTCCCTCAGTACTGACCCTCTGACAGTGCGCCTCTCCCTCAGCACTGACCCTGTGATAGTGCGGCACTCCCTCAGTACTGACCCTCCGACAGTGCGGCTCTCCCTCAGTACTGACCCTCTGACAGTGCGGCTCTCCCTCAGCACTGACCCTGCGACAGTGCGGCACTCCCTCATTACTGAACCTCTGACAGTGCAGCTCTCCCTCAATACTGACCCTCCGACAGTGCGGCACTCCCTCAGTACTGACCCTCCGACAGTGCGGCTCTCCCTCAGTACTGACCCTCCGACAGTGCAGCTCTCCCTCAGTACTGACCCTCTGACAGTGCAGCACTCCCTCAGTACTGACACTCCGACAGTGCGGCGCTCCCTCAGTACTGAGCCTCCGACAGTGCGGCTCTCCCTCAGTACTGACCCTCCGACAGTGCGGCGCTCCCTCAGTACTGACCCTCTGACAGTGCGGCTCTCCCTCAGTACTGACCCTCCGACAGTGCGGCTCTCCCTCAGTACTGACCCTCCGACAGTGCGGCTCTCCCTCAGTACTGACCCTCTGACAGTGCGGCTCTCCCTCAGTACTGACCATCCGACAGTGCGGCTCTCCCTCAGTACTGACCCTCTGACAGTGCGGCTCTCCCTCAGTACCGACCCTCCGACAGTGCGGCTCTCCCTCAGTACTGACCATCCGACAGTGCGGCTCTCCCTCAGCACTGACCCTCTGACAGTGCGGCTCTCCCTCAGTACTGACCCTCCGACAGTGCGGCTCTCCCTCAGTACTGACCCTCTGACAGTGCGGCTCTCCCTCAGTACTGACCCTCTGACAGTGTGGCTCTCCCTCAGCGCTGACCCTGTGACAGTGCGGCACTCCCTCAGCGCTGACCCTCTGACAGTGCGGCTCTCCCTCAGTACTGACCCTCCGACAGTGCGGCTCTCCCTCAGTACTGACCCTCTGACAGTGCGGCTCTCCCTCAGCACTGACCCTCCGACAGTGCGGCTCTCCCTCAGTACTGACCCTCTGACAGTGCGGCTCTCCCTCAGCACTGACCCTCCGACAGTGCGGCTCTCCCTCAGCACTGACCCTGTGACAGTGCGGCACTCCCTCAGCACTGACCCTGTGACAGTGCGGCACTCCCTCAGCGCTGACCCTGTGACAGTGCGGCACTCCCTCAGCGCTGACCCTGTGAGATACTCACTGTTTGAGCAGGATACGTGTTAGGAGAGTTTGCCGTCTCATGAACAAGACAAACTGGCGGTTCAGGTAAACGAAGAAAGCCCCGAAGAATCCACAGCTTATCCTGACGGAGAAGGGGAGAAACACCTCTCAGATCCACAGCAGCTTATCCACTTCCGGAGAATGGACAGACTGCAGCCCCTGTTCCCCAGTCAGCATCCCTCCCTCCCTCTGTCACCATCCCTCTCTCCCTGCGTCTGTCACCATCCCTCCCTGCGTCTGTCACCATCTCTCCCTCCCTCTGTCACCGTCCCTCCGTCTCTCTCTGTCACCATCCCTCCCTCTCTCTCTGTCACCATCCCTCCCTCTCTCTCTCTGTCACCATCCCTCCCTCTCTCTCTCTCACCATCCCTCCCTCTCTGTGCCACCATCCCTCCCTCTCTCTCTGTCACCATCCCTCCCTCTCTCTCTGTCACCATCCCTCCCTCTCTCTCTGTCACCATCACTCCCTCTCTCTCTGTCACCGTCCCTCCCTCTCTCTCTGTCACCATCCCTCCCTCTCTCTCTGTCACCATCCCTCCCTCTCTCTCTGTCACCGTCCCTCCCTCCCTCTCTGTCACCGTCCCTCCCTCCCTCTCTGTCACCGTCCCTCCCTCCCTCTCTGTCACCGTCCCTCCCTCTCTCTGTGTCACCGTCCCTCCCTCTCTCTCTCTGTCACCATCCCTCCCTCTCTCTCTGTCACCATCCCTCCCTGCGTCTGTCACCATCCCTCTCTGTGTGTCACCATCCCTCCCTCTCTCTCTGTCACCATCCCTCCCTCTCTCTCTGTCACCATCCCTCCCTCTCTCTCTGTCACCATCCCTCCCTGCGTCTGTCACCATCCCTCCCTCTCTCTCTGTCACCGTCCCTCCCTCTCTCTCTGTCACCGTCCCTCCCTCTCTCTCTGTCACCATCCCTCCCTGCGTCTGTCACCGTCCCTCCCTCTCTCTCTGTCACCGTCCCTCCCTCTCTCTCTGTCACCGTCCCTCCCTCTCTCTCTGTCACCGTCCCTCCCTCTCTCTCTGTCACCGTCCCTCCCTCTCTCTCTGTCACCGTCCCTCCCTCTCTCTCTTTCACCATCCCTCCCTCTCTCTCTGTCACCATCCCTCCCTCTCTCTCTGTGTCACCATCCCTCCCTCTCTCTCTGTCACCATCCCTCCCTCTCTCCCAGTCACCATCCCTCCCTCCGTCTGTCACCATCCCTCCCTCTCTGTGTGTCACCATCCCTCCCTCCGTCTGTCACCATCCCTCACTCTCTGTGTCACCATCCCTCACTCTCTGTGTCACCATCCCTCCCTCCGTCTGTCACCATCCCTCCCTCTCTGTGTGTCACCATCCCTCCCTCCGTCTGTCACCATCCCTCCCTCTCTGTGTGTCACCATCCCTCCTTCTCTCTCTGTCACCATCCCTCCCTCTCTCTCTGTCACCATCCCTCCCTCTCTCTCTGTCACCGTCCCTCCCTCTCTCTGTCACCGTCCCTCCCTCTCTCTCTGTCACCGTCCCTCCCTCTCTCTCTGTCACCGTCCCTCCCTCTCTCTCTGTCACCGTCCCTCCCTCCCTCTCTGTCACCGTCCCTCCCTCTCTCTCTGTCACCGTCCCTCCCTTTCCGTGTCACCATCCCTCCCTCTCTCTCTGTCACCATCCCTCCCTTTCCGTGTCACCATCCCTCCCTCTCTCTCTGTCACCATCCCTCCGTCTCTCTCCGTCACCATCCCTCCCTCTCTCTCCGTCACCATCCCTCCCTCTCTCTCTGTCAACATCCCTCCCTCTCTCTCTGTCAACATCCCTCCCTCTCTCTCTGTCACCATCCCTCCCTCTCTCTCTGTCACCATCCCTCCCTCTCTCTCCGTCACCATCCCTCCCACTCTCTCCGTCACCATCCCTCCCACTCTCTCCGTCACCATCCCTCCCTCTCTCTCCGTCACCATCCCTCCCTCTCTCTCCGTCACCATCCCTCCCTCTCTCTCCGTCACCATCCCTCCCTCTCTCTGTGTCACCATCCCTCCCTCTCTCTGTGTCACCATCCCTCCCTCTCTCTTTCACCATCCCTCCCTCTCTCTCTGTCACCATCCCTCCCTCTCTCTCTGTCACCATCCCTCCCTCTCTCTCTGTCACCATCCCTCCCTCTCTCTCTGTCACCATCCCTCCCTCTCTCTCTGTCACCATCCCTCGCTCTCTCTCTGTCACCATCCCTCCCTCTCTCTCCGTCACCATCCCTCCCTCTCTCTCCGTCACCATCTCTCCCTCCCTCTCTGTCACCATCCGTCCCTCTCTCTGTGTCACCATCCCTCCCTCTCTCTGTCACCATCCCTCCCTCTCTCTCTGTCACCATCACTCCCTCTCTCTCTGTCACCATCACTCCCTCCGTCTCTGTCACCATCCCTCCCTCTCTCTCTGTCACCATCACTCCCTCTCTCTCTGTCACCATCCCACCCTCTCTCTCTGTCACCATCCCTCCCTCTCTGTGTCACCATCCCTCCCTCTCTGTGTCACCATCCCTCCCTCTCTCTCTGTCACCATCCCTCCCTCTCTCTCTGTCACCATCCCTCCCTCTCTCTCTGTCACCATCCCTCCCTCTCTCTCTGACACCATCCCTCCCTCTCTCTCTGTCACCATCCCTCCCTCTGTCTCTGTCACCATCCCTCCCTCTCTCTGTCACCATCCCTCCCTCTGTCTCTGTCACCATCCCTCCCTCTCTCTCTGTCACCATCCCTCCCTCTCTGTGTCACCATCCCTCCCTCTCTCTCTGTCACCATCCCTCCCTCTCTGTGTCACCATCCCACTCTCTCTCTCTGTCACCATCCCTCCCTCTCTCTCTGTCACCACCCCTCCCTCTCTCTCTGTCACCATCCCTCCCTCTCTCTGTCACCATCCCTCCCTCTCTCTCTCTGGCACCATCCCTCCCTCCCTCTGTCACCGTCCCTCCCTCTCTCTCTGTCACCGTCCCTCTCTCTCTCTGTCACCGTCCCTCACTCTCTCTCTGTCACCGTCCCTCCCTCTCTCTCTGTCACCGTGTCCTCCCTCTCTCTCTGTCACCATCCCTCCCTCTCTCTCTGTCACCATCCCTCCCTCTCTCTCTGTCACCATCCCTCCCTCTCTCTCTGTCACCATCCCTCCCTCTCTGTCACCATCCCTCCCTCTCTCTCAGTCATCATCCCTCCCTCTCTCTCTCTGTCACCGTCCCTCTCTCTCTCTGTCAACGTCCCTCCCTCTCTCTCTGTCACCGTCCCTCCCTCTCTCTGTCACCGTCCCTCCCTCTCTCTCTGTAACCGTCCCTCCCTCTCTCTCTGTCACCGTCCCTCCCTCTCTCTCTGTCACCGTCCCTCCCTCTCTCTCTGTCACCGTCCCTCCCTCTCTCTCTGTCACCATCCCTCCCTCTCTCTCTGTCACCATCCCTCCCTCTCTCTCTCTGTCACCATTCCCTCCCTCTCTCTCTCTGTCACCGTCCCTCCCTCTCTCTCTGTCACCATCCCTCCCTCTCTCTCTGTCACCATCCCTCCCTCTCTCTCAGTCACCATCACTCCCTCTCTCTCTGTCACCATCCCTCCCTCTCTCTCTGTCACCATCCCTCCCTCTCTCTCTGTCACCATCCCTCCCTCTCTCTCTGTCACCATCCCTCCCTCTCTCTGTCACCATCCCTCCCTCCCTCTCTCTGTCTACATCCCTCCCTCTCTCTCTGTCACCATCCCTCCCTCTCTCTCTGTCACCATCCCTCCCTCTCTCTGTCACCATCCCTCCCTCCCTCTCTCTGTCTACATCCCTCCCTCTCTCTCTGTCACCATCCCTCCCTCTCTCTCTGTCACCATCCCTCCCTCTCTCTCTCCCCTGCGGACACTGACTCTCTCTCCCCGCGGACACTGACCCTCTCTCCCCGCGGACACTGACCCTCTCCCCCCGCGGACACTGACCCTCTCTCCCCGCGGACACTGACCCTCTCTCCCCGCGGACACTGACCCTCTCTCCCCGCGGACACTCCCGCGGACACTGACCCTCTCTCCCCGCGGACACTGACCTGCTCTCCCCGCGGACATTGACCCTCTCTCCCCGCGGACACTGACCCTCTCTCCCCGCGGACACTGACCCTCTCTCCCCGCGGACACTGACCCTCTCTCCCCGCGGACACTGACCCTCTCTCCCCGCGGACACTGACCCTCTCTCCCCGCGGACACTGACCCTCTCTCCCCGCGGACACTGACCCTCTCTCCCCGCGGACACTGACCCTCTCTCCCCGCGGACACTCCCGCGGACACTGACCCTCTCTCCCCTCGGACACTGACCCTCTCTCCCCGCGGACACTGACCCTCTCTCCCCGCGGACACTGACCCTCTCTCCCCGCGGACACTGACCCTCTCTCCCCGCGGACACTGACCCTCTCTCCCCGCGGACACTGACCCTCTCTCCCCGCGGACACTGACCCTCTCTCCCCGCGGACACTGACCCTCTCTCCCCGCGGACACTGACCCCCTCTCCCCGCGGACACTGACCCTCTCTCCCCTCGGACACTGACCCTCTCTCCCCGCGGACACTGACCCTCTCTCCCCGGGGACACTGACCCTCTCTCTCCGCGGACACTGACCCTCTCTCCCCGCGGACACTGACCCTCTCTCCCCGCGGACACCGACCCTCTCTCTCCGCGGAAACTGTCCCTCTCTCCCCGCGGACACTGACCCTCTCTCCCCGCGGACACTGACCCTCTCTCCCCGCGGAAACTGTCCCTCTCTCCCCGCGGACACTGACCCTCTCTCCCCGGGGACACTGACCCTCTCTCTCCGGGGACACTGACCCTCTCTCCCCCAGGACACTGACCCTCTCTCCCCTCGGACACTGACCTCTCTCCCCGCGGACACTGACCCTCTCTCCCCGGGGACACTGACCCTCTCTCCCCGGGGACACTGACCCTCTCTCCCCACGGACACTGACCCTCTCTCCCCACGGACACTGACCCTCTCTCCCCCAGGACACTGACCCTCTCTCCCCGGGGACACTTACCCGATTATGGCGAACGCAGGTAACTCTTGCAGATCAAATGGGAAATCACCTCGGAAATTAGTCTTGAAAAGTGCAGTGATGGTGACTGAGGGAGAGAGAGGGAGAGGGAGTGAGAGAGGGAGAGAGAGAGGGGCAGATCAGAGACGCAGCCAGATCGGTGTGAGACATTAAGGCCAGGACATGGTCAGTCACCAGCAACACACGGATGCTCGGAAATACTCTGAGCAATATCGAAGAGAGATTACAGCAGCAACACGTCACTCTAGCAGAGAGAAACGATAACATTGCAATTGTGAATAGAGGGGGTAACGGCAGGAAGGGGCAGGAGAGAGAGAGAGAGTAGGATAGAGAGAGAGAGACAGGGAGAGAGACAGGCAGAGAGAGAGAGAGAGGGATAAAGAGAGAGAGGGATAGAGAGAGAGAGAGAGAGGGAGGGAGAGATTGAGAGAGAGAGAGGGAGGGAGAGAGAGGGAGAGAGAGAGGGGGAGAGAGAGAGGGGGGATACAGAGAGAGAGAGCGTATACAGAGAGAGGGGGGATACAGAGAGAGAGGGGGGATACATAGAGAGAGGGGGATACAGAGAGAGAGGGGGATACAGAGAGAGAGGGGTGATACAGAGAGAGAGGGGATACAGAGAGAGGGGGGACACAGAGAGAGGTGGGGATACAGAGAGAGGGGGAATACAGAGAGAGAGGGGGGGATACAGAGAGAGGGGGGAAACAGAGAGAGAGGGGGATACAGAGAGAGATGGGGATACAGAGAGAGGTGGGGATACAGAGAGAGGGGGGATACAGAGAGAGAGGGGGGATACATAGAGAGGGGGGATACAGAGAGAGGTGGGGATACAGAGAGAGGGGGGATACAGAGAGAGAGGGGGGATACGAGAGAGGGGGGAAACAGAGAGAGAGGGGGATACAGAGAGAGAGGGGATACAGAGAGAGGGGGGATACAGAGAGAGGGGGGATACAGAGAGAGAGGGGGGATACAGAGATAGAGGGGGATACAGAGAGAGAGGGGGATACAGAGAGAGAGGGGGATACAGAGAGAGAGGGGGGAAACAGACAGAGAGGGGATACAGAGAGAGGGGAATACAGAGAGAGAGGGGGATACAGAGAGAGGGGGGATACAGAGAGAGGGGGGATACAGAGAGAGAGGGGGGATACAGAGAGAGAGGGGGGAAACAGAGAGAGGAGGGGGATACAGAGAGAGGGGGGATACAGAGAGAGAGGGGGATACAGAGAGAGGGGGGATACAGAGAGAGGGGGGATACAGAGAGAGAGGGGGGATACAGAGAGAGAGGGGGGAAACAGAGAGAGAGGGGGATACAGAGAGAGAGGGGGATACAGAGAGAGAGGGGGATACAGAGATAGGGGGGATACAGAGAGAGAGGGGGATACAGAGAGAGAGGGGGATACAGAGAGAGAGGGGGGGATACAGAGAGAGAGGGGATACAGAGAGAGAGGGGGGAAACAGACAGAGAGGGGGATACCAGAGAGAGGGGGAATACAGAGAGAGGGGGATACAGAGAGAGGGGGGATACAGAGAGAGGGGGATACAGAGAGAGAGGGGGGATACAGGAGAGAGGGGGGAAACAGAGAGAGAGGGGGATACAGAGAGAGGGGGGATACAGAGAGAGAGGGGGATACAGAGAGAGGGGGGATACAGAGAGAGGGGGGATACAGAGAGAGAGGGGGGATACAGAGAGAGAGGGGGATACAGAGAGAGAGGGGGGAAACAGAGAGAGAGGGGGGAAAACAGTGAGAGGGGGATACAGAGAGAGAGGGGGATACAGAGAGAGGGGGATACAGAGAGAGAGGGGGATACAGAGAGAGAGGGGATACAGAGAGAGAGGGGGGAAACAGAGAGAGAGGGGGATACAGAGATAGGGGGGATACAGAGAGAGAGGGGGGGATACAGAGAGAGAGGGGATACAGAGAGAGAGGGGGGATACAGAGAGAGGGGGATACAGAGAGAGGGGGGATACAGAGAGAGAGGGGGATACAGAGAGAGGGGGATACAGAAAGAGGGGGATACAGAGAGAGAGGGGGATACAGAGAGAGAGGGGGATACAGAGAGAGAGGGGGGAAACAGAGAGAAAGGGAGATACAGAGATAGGGGGGACACAGAGAGAGAGGGGGCTACAGAGAGAGGGGGGATACAGAGAGAGGGGGATACAGAGAGACGGGGGATACAGAGAGAGAGGGGGGATACAGAGAGAGGGGGGATACAGAGAGAGGGGGATACAGAGAGACGGGGGATACAGAGAGAGAGGGGTATACAGAGAGAGGGGGGGATACAGAGAGAGGGGGGGATACAGAGAGAGAGGGGGATACAGAGAGAGAGGGGGATACAGAGAGAGAGGGGGATACAGAGAGAGAGGGGGATACAGAGAGAGGGGTGATACAGGAGAGGGGTGATACAGAGAGAGAGGGGATACAGAGAGAGAGGGGGATACAGAGAGGGGGTGATACAGAGAGAGGGGTGATACAGAGAGAGAGGGGATACAGAGAGAGAGGGGGATACAGAGAGAGAGGGGGATACAGAGAGAGGGGGGATACAGAGCGAGAGGGGGATACAGAGAGAGAGGGGGATACAGAGAGAGGGGTGATACAGAGAGAGGGGTGATACAGAGAGAGGGGTGATACAGAGAGAGGGGGGATACAGAGAGAGAGGGGGGATACAGAGAGAGAGGGGGGATACAGAGAGAGAGGGGGATACAGAGAGAGAGGGGGATACAGAGAGAGGGGTGATACAGAGAGAGAGGGGGGATACAGAGAGAGAGGGGGGATACAGAGAGAGAGGGGGATACAGAGAGAGAGGGGGATACAGTGAGAGAGGGGTGATACAGAGAGAGAGGGGTGATACAGAGAGAGAGGGGGATACAGAGAGAGGGTTGGATACAGAGAGAGGGGGGATAAAGAGAGAGAGGGGTGATACAGAGAGAGAGGGGTGATACAGAGAGAGAGGGGGGATACAGAGAGAGAGGGGGATATCAGAGAGAGCGGGGGGAGACAGAGAGAGAGGGGGGAGACAGAGAGAGAGGGGATACAGAGAGAGGGGGATACAGAGAGGAGGGGGATACAGAGAGAGAGGGGGGAGACAGAGAGAGAGGGGGAGACAGAGAGAGGGTTGGATACAGAGAGAGAGGGGGGATACAGAGAGAGAGGGGGGATACAGAGAGAGGGGGATACAGAGAGAGAGGGGGATACAGAGAGAGAGGGGGGATACAGAGAGAGGGTTGGATACAGAGAGAGAGGGGATAACGTGAAGGAGGGATAGAGTAAGGGGGATACAGATGGAGAGAAAGGGGTATAGAGGGGGAGTGAGGCGGCGGGGTTTAGGGAGGGATTTCCAGGACACAGGGCCCTGAAGCAACTGAAGGACGGCCGCCAAGGGTGGAGCGATGGGAATCGAGGGGCTGGGATTGGTGGAGGGTAGAGACCCGCAAAGCATGGGAGGAGGTTACAGAGATAGGGAGGGGTGTAGGGGCTGGCAGGAGGTTACAGAGATAGGGAGGGGTGTAGGGGCTGGAGGAGGTTACAGAGATAGGGAGGGGTGTAGGGGCTGGAGGAGGTTACAGAGATAGGGAGGGGTGTAATGTCTGGAGGAGTTTACAGAGATAGGGAGGGATGTAGGGGCTGGAGGAGGTACAGAGATAGGGAGGGGTGTAGGGGCTGGAGGAGGTTACAGAGATAGGGAGGGGTGTAGGGGCAGGAGGAGGTGACAGAGATAGGAGGGGTGTAGGGGCTGGAGGAGGTTACAGAGAGTAGGAGGGGACGTAGGGGCTGGAGGAGGTTACAGAGATAGGGAGGGGTGTAGGTGCTGAGGAGGTTACAGAGATAGGAGGGGTGTAGGGGCTGAAGGAGGTTACAGAGATAGGGAGGTGGTAGGGGCTGGAGGAGGTTACAGAGATAGGGAGTGGGTGTAGGGGCTGGAGGAGGTTACAGAGATCGGTAGGTGTGTAGGGCTTGGAGGAGGTTACCGAGATAGGGAGGGGTGTAGGGGCTGGAGGAGGTTTACAGAGATAGGGAGGGGTGTAGGGGCTGGAGGGAGGTAACAGAGATAGGGAGGGGTGTAGGGGCTGGAGGAGGTTAAAGAGATAGGGAGGGGCGTAGGGGCTGGAGGAGGTTACAGAGATAGGGAGGGGTGTAGGGGCTGGAGGAGGTTACAGAGATAGGGAGGTGTGTAGGGGCTGGAGGAGGTTACAGAGATAGGGAGGGGTGTAGGGACTGGAGGAGGTTACAGAGATAGGGAGGGGTGTAGGGGCTGAGGAGGTTACAGAGAGAGGAGGGGTGTAGGGGCTGGAGGAGGTTACAGAGATAGGAGGGGTGTAGGTGCTGGAGGAGGTTACAGAGATAGGGAGGGGTGTAGGGGACTGGAGGAGGTTACAGAGATAGGGAGGGGTGTAGGGGCTGAGGAGGTTACAGAGATAGGGAGGGGTTGTA